>APFE030750081.1:166920-274694 GCA_000404065.3 Pinus taeda
TTTCTTGGTCTTGCCAACTTCTACTGCAGGTTCATGTTGGGATTTTCTCATATCACTTGGCCCTTGAGTCAAGTCACCAAGGGAGGAGTGAAAGCAAAATTATTTTGGTCTGAATCTCAACAGAAGGCATTCATAGAGTTGAAAGACCACCTCTGGTCGACACTAGTGCTCGCATTGCCAGACTTGCAACAACCATTTGAGGTCAAGACAGATGCCTCTGACTATGCTATTGGGGCAGTCCTTACTCAACATGGGCATCCAGTGGAATATCGTAGTGGTACACTTTCAGAAACAGTCCAAAAGTATCCCACTTATGAAAAAGAGATGTATTCCATTATGCAGGCTTGTCGACAATGGAAACATTACATTTTGGGGAAGGAAACGGTCATCCGCACAGACCACTGACCCCTCCAGTTCATACAGACCCAAGGGAAATTACAGAATGATCACCATCAGAAGTCGTCCACATACCTGCAACAGTTCCATTTGAATATCAAGTGTAAGAAGGGCAACACCAATAATGTTGCAGATTTCCTCAGTCGACCACCAATCATGTCATTAACCATTGTGCTCAACTCTTGTGGGCACGAGACTTATGATTGGCCACTTCTCTACAAAAGTGACCTAGACATTGGCCACACATACCAGACACTTTTGGAGGGTCGGCATGTTCCAGATTTTCCCTCCAGGATGCCTTGTTATGCCACCTAGGTCACCTTTGTGTTCCTTCAAGCGAGCGTGCCAAGATTATTTGAGAAGCACACTACAGATGGCCGGTTGGGCATTTCGGGGTCGAGAAAATGGTGGCAGTACTACATAAGTATTTCTACTGGCCGAATCTTCGACAGGATGTCGGGAAGTACATCAGATCATGCACTGCCTGCACCATTGCCAAACCAATAGTCAAGAAGCAAGGCCTCTATACCCCACTGCCTACCCCTAGTCGACCTTGGGAATCCATCTCCATGGATTTCGTGTCAGGCCTTCCTTCCACTAAACATGGAAACGACTGTGTTTTTGTGGTCTTCCACAGGTTCTCGAAGATGGCCATTATGGCAGCCTGCAAGAAGAATATCACAACAGAAGCCCTGCTAAACTCTTCTTTGAACAAGTGTGGGTGCACTTTGGGATCCCACAGTCATCTCAGATTGGGATAGCAGGTTCCTCAGTACATTTTGGTCCAATCTCTGGTCGATGCTGAACACCAAACTCACTAAGTCCACAACCTTCCATCCTAAAACTAATGGCCAGAAAGAGGTTGTCAACAGGATGATTGTACATATTCTGCGCAAGTACAACTCAAAGCATCCACATACATGGGATGAGAGCCTCCTCTATGTTCAACATAGCTAGAACTAGACTCTCCATAGCTTGACTGGCCACAACCCTTTTCAGATGGGCTTGGGATTCCAACCAATATGTCCCATTGATGTGGCCATGCCATTTGCAGCTACTCACGCAGATTCGGCTCATGTCCAGTCTGAAACAGATAAGGAAAATAACTTCATTGAGCACATCCAACATATTCGCTAGCAAGTCCATGACATTCTGGATAAATCAAATTCCAAGTACAAGCAGCGACATGATCAACATCGGGTGCCACACAAGTTTCAGGTGGGCAATAAAGTCTGGTTGCATTTGCAAAAGGAACGCCTTACCGGAGCCTATCGGAAACTCAGAGCACTCCGATATGGTCCTTACACCATTACCAAGGCTGTGGGAGACAATGCATTTGAGCTCAGCATTCCCCCATTCCTTGACCTGTACCCAGTGTTCAATTTTGACCGCCTTCGGTCATACTTTCCACCATTACCAGACACATCTGACATTGCAGAAAAACTCACACCCACAGAGTTAAATCCAGATTGCATGGAACAAGCTGCAACTGATCGTATCATGGACAAATAGATCAAGCACACTCACCAACAGAGCGTCCAACTGTATCAAGTTGTCAAAGCAGGCCAACTCCTTCACTAGGGCAAGTGGCTCACTAGGGACCAAGTTCAGCAGAGGTTTCCTCATCTCATGGAGGAACTCAACACAATGGGGACCATTGCTTCCTAAGGGGGAGGAATGATCTAGGTGGATATTGGTGGCCACCTGCCAAGTCCACTTGGACCCCCACCATTGTTTCTTTCAGCTTTTCAGTTTCCTTAATTGTAGCACAGTTACTATTTTTAGCAGTTTTTCGGGTCCTAAACTTCTGAAGCTGTTTTGAGGCCCTAAACGACGTTTTTTGGGAAATTGGGAGCAACATGGGTACATGGATTGATGTTGTTCTTCCTAAAGTTGCAGTTCTCGGATAGATCTTACTAACGAGATATTGTACACGTTAAACGAAGATCATATGCCAAAGTTACGAACCCGAGAGGTTGATGTACCAATTTACCCAAATGGGGCCTATAGTTTGGCGTTTCATCTTCTAGGGTTAGGTTTTTGGAGGTTTATGGTTTTCCATTGTTTCTCAACAATAAATAGGCCTTCGAGCCTCTTTGTAACACAGCTCAGAGGCATGTAGCCACCACATCTCTTCTCAAAGATAAGCTACCATCGCTCTAGCTGTTTATTTCCATTTTCTGTTTGTAAGCATATCTCAGTATTTTACATTAATGAAATGAAGTATTATTTCCACTGCATCTTTGTGTTTATGGTTATCTCTGTAATTTGTTGTGTTCCTGTTTAAATTTGGATCAACACTGTTGTTGACGAGTGCAACAGTTTTGTGGTTCCTGAAAGTGGAGCAGAAAATCTAGTGGTCTCTGGAGAGAAGACCATGCTATGGCATAAAAGGCTTGGATATATTGGAGAGAAGGGCCTTCAAATACTTCATGGTAAAGGTATGGTATAAGGTATGAGTAATAGCTCTTTGGATTTTGATTTATATGAAAATTGTGTATATGGGAAGCAGAATCAGAAGAGTTTCCCCTCTGGTGGTAAGAGGGAAAAATAGATATTAGAGCTTGTGCACAGTGATGTGTTTGGACCTGTAAAGGTTCCATCACTGGGTAAGTTTGTGTACTATGTATAATTTATAGATGACTTCTCAAGGAATACATGGATATATTTCCTTAAGAAGAAATCTGAAGTCTTTGAAAGGTTTAAATAATTTAAGGCTCTGGTGGAAAACCAGACAGAGAAGAAGATAAAGGTGCTGAGGACAGATAACGGTGGAGATTTTGCAGTAAGGAATTTGAAGAATTCTATAAGAAATGTGGTATAGCACAGCAGAAGGCTACTCCATATACACCTCAACAAAATGGAGTTGCAGAAAGAATGAACAAGACGTTGATGGAAAGGGCAAGAAGCATGCTCAGTGGTGCCGGTTAGGACATGAATTATGGGCAGAGGCGGTGGAGACAACATGTTACTTGGTCAACAGATCACCTTCATCAATGTTGGAGGATAAGACTCCACAAGAGGATGGTTTAAAGGGTTATAATCTTTGGAACCTAGCAACAAGGAAGGTTGTTTACAACCGAAATGTGGTGTTCAGAGAGGTGAAATATGTTATTAAACATGACATCCAACCAAAGGAACCTGAGAAGATAGAGTTTGAGCTAAAGGAGGAAGAATCAGACTCTACAGCAGATGAGGAATCAGAAGATGAAGAGCCACAAACTCTGGGTGTAAGAAGATCAGTTCGAGAAAGAAGACAACAAGAAAGGTATGGTCCATCTGCTTTCTGTTCAAATTTTTTTTTTATCTATTACCTATGATGATCCTAGAACTCTGAAGGAAGCAGTAGATTCAAAGGATGGAAAAATTTGGAAAGAGGCCATGGTTGATGAAATGACATCTTTGCACAAAAATGAGGCTTGGGATCTGGTGAAGTTACCGACTGGAAGGAAACCCATTGGCAGCAAATGGGTCTTCAAGAAGAAGACAAATGCAGAAGGAAAGGTGGAGAAATACAAAGCTCGGTTGGTAGCAAAAGGTTATTCCCAGGTGCCGGGAATTGATTTTGGTGATATTTTTTCTCCTGTTGCCAAGGTAACTTCTATTAGATTACTTTTATCTGTTGCTGCTGCTTTTGATTTTGAGGTAGAACAGATGGATGTGAAGACAACATTTCTTCACGGGGATTTGGAAGAGGAAATCTACATGAAGCAACCTGAAGGCTTTGCGGTGAAGGGTAAGAAAGAACTAGTATGCAAGTTAAAGAAGTCTCTGTATGGGTTAAAACAGTCACCAAGGATGTGGTATCAGAAATTTGATACATTTATACGAGGAATTGCCTTCACCAGAAGCAAAGTAGATCACTGTCTGTATTTTAAATTAATTGTTGACCATGTTATTTATCTGGTCTTGTATGTGGATGATATGTTGCTGATTGGAAATGACAAAGAAATTATCCAGGATTTGAAGACCCAACTGTCCTCCAAATTTGACATGAAAGATCTTGGTGCTACAAACTATATTTTGGGCATGGAAATTAAAAGAGATCGGGCAAAGAGTAAGATTTGGTTAAACTAGAGAAAATATGCTGAGACAATACTACAAAGGTTTAATATGCAGGAAAGTAAACCGGTGAAGGTTCCTATTCCTGTAGGTGTGAGGTTATCTGCTGAACAGTGTCCCAAGACACAAGAAGAGGAAGAGGACATGTCCCGTGTTCTATATGCAAGTGTAGTCAGTAGCTTGATGTATGCCATGGTCTGTACTAGACCAGACATTGCACATGCAGTGGGAGTATTGAGCAGGTTTATGTCAAAAGCAGGGAAGGAGCATTGGACAACAGTGAAGCGGGTTTTCAGGTATTTGCGTGGCACTAGTGATTATGGTTTGTGCTACCAAGGAAGACCAGGATTTGACAGAGTGTTGGATATTCGTGGCTTTGTTGATGCAGACTAGGCTGGAGATTTGGATTAGAGAAGATCTACAAGTGGGTATGTGTTTAACCTATTTGGAGGTGCAGTCAGTTGGATGAGTAAGAAACAATTTGTAGTGGCACTATCAACTACGGAGGCAGAATACATGGCAGCCACTCATGCAAGCAAGGAAGTAGTTTGGTTGTAGAGATTGTGTTCAAGTATGGGGTTAGTAGAGGGAGCTATAAGGATAGACTGTGATAGCCAAAGTGTAATTTTCTTGGCAAAGGACCTTGCTTATCATTCAAAGACAAAGCACATTGATGTTCAGTATCACTTTGTGAGGGATATGATAGAAGACAAAAAGGTGTTGCTGGTAAAGGTGGACACTTTGAAGAATACTACAGATGAAATGACAAAATCTATGAGCTCTGAGAAGTTCTCTTGGTGTAGAGAAACAATGGGCGTTTCATGGCTGGAAAAATGACTAAGCCCTCCTGTGGCCCCCTGTGGAAAGAAAACAACAAGTGGGAGAATGTTGGGTTGTGTTATATTCTTTCCACGACTAACCTACGTAGTGAACTAGGGGGTTAGAGGAGGGGCAGAGCCCCCCCTTCATTGTGCCGATTGCGTAGCGGGGGGGTCACAGGGTGGGTGGCAGCGCCCCCTGTTCGAGGGGTTTGAGCGGGGCGGTTAGCCCCCCTCTACAGGGTCTGGGGCAGCACCACAAGATTTTTTTTTTTGGACCCTATATTAGGTTCACAAACCTACCTATGGTTTTCGGTCCATGGTTTTGGATGCAACGCTTTTCGATCCATGGTATTGGATTCTTTGGCATGTATAAATATGTATTCTAACATTGAAAGGAATATAATAAAAAATCAAGTTGGTAGTCTCAGTTTTGGGATCCAGGGGAAATCTCCGTGTATATGTGTTTTATGTTTTATGCTCTCGCATTGTTTATTTTCTGTGTTTTAGAATTCGTATGCAAGTAATTTCTGTATGAGGTTCAAACCTACAAACATTACATGAACATCTTAATAAATAATGACCAACAAATATAATAGATGAAAAACAAGGAATAACCAAACCAAAAACATCACATCAGCATATAACAACACATATTGACACCTGATATATGTGGAAACCCATAAAGGGAGAAAACCATGATCTTATTATTATTTTGATACAAAGGAAAGCTCCTATTCCTTATTACACCTGATTTTCTGTAGGCTCCAACCTACAAGAGGCTGCCACCTCAATTTTCTACAAGCTACAAATGCAAGGAATCTCCTACTCACATATGTTTTCTATAGGCTCCAACCTGATGTTTATTAAGCCACTACTTGAAAGGAGACTACTATCCCCATACAAACACGAAATAACAATGTGCTAGTTTACCTGGTCATAAATTCTGCATATCTCCATATTCATTTTTGCATCTTCTTACCTTCAAGTCTGTTTCACATCAGCTTCATAAGTGCTAGGTAACTAATGCATAATAGCTCAATCAACTCCCTCACATTTTCCCATTCTCTAACCTCTCTAAATAGCTTCCAAAATCACATCTTTTATAAAGATGGTTTTCTGGTTGTTTGTATCCCACATAGAAATATGAAGTGAATAGGATTGACTTTTTTCCTTCCACTCATTGGTTTCCAAACTCTTGATATCTTGAATATTAGAATAAAAAAATAAATAATCCATCCAATATTAATTTCAGCGACATTTAATCATTAAATGCATCAACCTAATGCCATCATCAAATATGAAAATTTATCATTAATGCATCACAACAATCTTTGCAACATCTTTTCCTTTTCCTTGGAGACTTTCCTTTGCATCACAACAATTCAACTCAATAAATAATTTCACATCACAACAAATTCTTCAATATATCAATCTCTGCAACATTATCCAATCATATCACAACTCCTTTGTGTTTCTCCCATGCCTGGTGCTCTTGCATTGCTCCTTTGCTTGCTGCTCCTTGTGCAAGTTGGCTTGTTGCTCCTTTGCTTGCTACTCCTTGTGCAAGTTGGCTTGTTGCTCCTTTGTTTGCTGCTTTGCATCTATCACAACATATGTCTTCATCTACTTCTTTTACTTTATCGTAACCATGCATGCTTGATGTTTCTCCTTCATTGCCTTGTTGCTATGCCTTTGCCTCTATTGTTCATTTTCCATCAATGACAACAATTCCAACAATAGATGGAGGGGGGCGAGAGGGAAGAAGAGAGAGGAAAAGACATGGAGGGAGGAAGAGATATAGATATGGAGAGAGAAGTGTTATAGAGAGAGACAGAGGGAGTGGAAAAGGGAGGGGGAGAGAGAGAGCAATAGGTAGATATGGAGAGAGAGTGTGTATGTTTGGGGGGTGAGATAGAGAGATAAAGAAGGAGAGACAATGGGAGATAGATATATAGATGGAGGGGGCAGAGTTGTGCTTACAATGAGATCAATGCACACTATTAATCCAATTCCTTTGAAATTAATGTACATCATACATCTAGTTGCATCAAATCAGAAATCAACATCTACACTAAAATCAATGCATCTAGTGCAAACAATCAAATAGGATTAGAAATCAACATCTACACTAAAATCAATGCATCTAGTGCAAACAATCAAATAGGATTAGAAATCAATATCTACACTAAAATCAATGCATCTAGTGCAAGAAATCAAATAGGATTAGAAATCAATATCTACAATGAAACCAATGGATCCAATGAAAGCAATCAAATAGGAGTAGAAATCAACATCTACACTGAAATCAATGCATCTAGTGTAAGGTATTAAATAGGACTAGAAATCGACATGTACACCGAAATCAATGCATCTAGTGCAATCGATCATATAGGATTATAAATTAATATATACACTAAAACCAATGCATCCAATGCAAGCAATCAAATAGGAGTAGAAATAAACATCTACACTGAAATCAATTAATATAGTATAAGGTATTAAATAGGATTAGAAATCGACGTCTACACTAAAATCAATGCATCTAGTGCAAGCGCGATCAAATATGATTAGAAATCAATATCTACATTGAAACCAATGCATCTAGTGCAAAAAATCAAATATGAGTAGAAATCAACATTTACAATGAAATCAATACATATAGTGTAAGGTATTAAATAGGATTAGAAATCAACATATACACTAAAATCAATGCATCTAACGCAAGTGATCAAATATGACTAGAAATAAACAACTACACTAAAATAAATACATCTACTTTAGTGAAAAACCAAAATATTTATGACTTTCTAGATTTAACTTCTATGTCTGTATTTGTCTTTGTGTGTCTCTTTCTTCTTCCCTCTCACTCCACCTTCCATTCTATGTTTATCTCCCTCCCTCTCTCCTTTTCTCTCCCCCTCTCCCTCTCTCCCCATTCTCTCTCTCTCCACCTCTCCGTCCCTTTCGATATCTTTCTTTTCTTCCCTCTCCTCCCTCCCATCTATATCTATACCTCCCTCCATCTCTCCTTATTTATCTCTCTATCTCAACCCCCTAAACACATCTCTTTCTCTCTCTCTTTCTTTTTGTCTCTTTATATATATTGAAAAAATGTTTCGCCCAAACAATATAAATAAATGGGGCCGAAACATTATTTTTGCACTCTTTCCTCATTTGGAGTGAAATTTTAAGCTAAATCTTCTCGGCTGAATTTTTAAAATATTTGTTTTGGACTTAATTTTTAAAGTAAGTCATTTGGATTAAATGTTTAAAGTGAGATTTTTTAGCTTAATTTTTAAAGTAAGTCTTTTGGGCTGAATTTTTAAAGTGAGAATTTTTAGCTTAATTTTTAAAGTAAGTCTTTTGGGCTGAATTTTTAAAGTGAGAAGTTTTAGCTTGATTTTTAAAGTAAGTCTTTTGGGCTGAATTTTTAAAGTGAGATTTTTTAGCTTAATTTTTAATGTAAGTATTTTGGGTTGAATTTTTAAAGTGAAATTTTTTAGCTTAATTTTCAAAGTAATTCTTTTGGGCTTACTTTTAAAAGTAACTCTTTTGGACTCAATTTTTGAAGTGATTTTTTTGTGCTGAATTTTTAAAGTGAGTTTTTTTAAAAGTGAATTGGTTTAGTTGAATTTTTAAAGTGAGTTTCTTTGAAAGTAAGTTTTTTGTGCTGAATTTTTACAGTGCGTTTTTGATCTAAATTTTGAAAGAGTTTTTTTTTGTAGGATTTTGAAATTGACTTTTTGTGTGTTGGATTTTAAAAATCTACATATATTGAATTATCATGGGAAATCAAAGAAATTTCAAGAGAAAATATGATCGAACAAGCTACATTGAGGCTCATAGTGAATATAAGAGAAACTATTACAAAATAAAGAAGGAAGAGGACACAAATATTGAAAGGGAAAATCAATCTCAATTAGAAGTTGAAGCAGGTATGTAAATGTAAATATTATAAATAATATTTAAATTTAACTAGTGTATTGTGAAATTTATAAATTTTTATTTGATGAACTAATTTGAAAAATATTTTGCAATGTAAAAAGAGAGAGACATTCCTCATAACATTGATGATGAGATTGAAAATCTTGAAAGACAAAGTGAAAAAGATAATGAACCAATGATTGATGATGTTGTTGAATATGTTGAAAGAGATTAAGTGAAGAAGTTGAATCACCATCAAGTATGTATATATCACTAGTATAAAATGGCTAATTAGTTACTAAAAAAGGACTAAAATTTGCATATAAAAGACCATTTTTCAGTCAGTGACTAGTAGTACCTAATTTACAGTATTTTATAATGCGACCAAATTTTAGTCGGTTTTAGATTAGTCATTAATTGGTTGTCTCAATTTTATTGTCTAGTAGTATATTTAGTCATAAATTTGGTCATTAATTTAGTCATTGATTTAGTCATTAATTGTTACAATTAATGACCAAATATACAATACAATATAATACTATATGATCATCATAGAAAACCAATTAATGACCAAAAGAAATATGGCCAAAATGTTAGTCGTGTTATAAGATACTATAAATTAGCTACTAATAGTCATATACATGCAAAATTTAGTCATCAATTGAAACCAATTAATGACCAAAGAAATATGACTAAATTTTGATCATGTTGTAAGATACTGTAAATTAGCTACTAATAGTCATATATGTACAAAATGTAGTCGTCATTTGTAATCATAAATTTATCAATTGCAATAGTCATTTATCTTTTCTTGGTAGTTTCATATTCATTATATAAACAATTACTTTAGTAGTTTATATTCATTTCATTTACTTTCATTAATAATCCTTATAAATGACTAATTTAGTCATATATTAATTTTATTTGTGTTCATAATTAATCAATATAAAATATTAATTTAATAGTTTTAGATTAATTTTATGTGTTGATTATCAATCAACATAAATTAATTAGTATGATTTTGCGACTAAATTAAAAATAATTTATACAATGTGCATGCTCATATAATATGAAAACACAAACTTACATATGTTAATTACAATACTAAACAATATTATCAAGTGAAACTATAAATAATTTCAACCAAAAAAATTATATTATATGAAATGTCAAGTATTACAATATGAGTTTCCAACTTAATATTAGTTGGAATACAATTTACACATCAAATATTGTTTCATCACTTCAAAACATCATCATTGTGTTAACAAGGCATTGCACATGAAATCACCAACTCTGAAGACTTGACCATTAGCCTTTATATGTGTTTCTTATAAGGGATATTGGCTCTAAGGGTATCACTAGAATGAATATATTCTCTCTCTCTTTTTGCATCTGTTGCTCAATGTTATTATTCTCCTCTTTCTTCAATTCCCGTGTCTTACCATCAATACTGAGTTCCTTTTCTGAAAACAAAAAAAGACACAATACATAGTATAAGACATGAAATTAGACGATGAACTCTAGAAAATAAACTAAAGTAGACTATAAAGGATTTATATGACATATACCTCAACATCAACAATGTCAAAGCCATTTTTCCCCATAAAAGCAACAAACTCCAACAAGTTTTCTTCAGTTGGGTGATAATGGACATTATGTAGCCAGATGACATATATAAACAAATCAAATAAAACTTCACCATAAAAAATAACATGTTAGTAACTTAATATTCAACCTTCAAGGAAAGCTTAGGCATAATCACGTCAACTATGTTACATGTTAAAAAAATAGGTTGTAGATAACTTGTGAAAACAAATAATATGAGGTTTGATTCTAAGCCTTGTCATTTTATTTGTAACAACATTTCATTATCTAACACATGAACTTGGTAAAGTATATAAACTACCTGTGCTCAAATAACAACATCAAATTAAACTCTTCTAATAGTCATGAAAATATTTTAACACAAAACAACTAAAAGGATTTCCATCAATGAAGTGTAATACTAATTTCATCTTCAATCTTTGGTTTGTTTTTAAATTGACATGATACCAAGTATTTTCAATTTCATAGTTAAAAGACAAAAAAAATCAAAAGAAACATTCAAAATGCAATCAAACAATAAAGAGAGGATATCATACAATGGACATTGCAATTATAAAAAAATTATTTACCTGTCCACCGGTATCTTGTCTGGCACTCCTAGAACATTTTCTTGCCCAAAATGGGTGCCCACAAAGTGAACTACCAAATACCTCGTTATATACAGATTCTACATATTATCATAGAACCAGTCTCAACCTCTACACACTTCTTCAATATGCGTTGATGACATAATAAGGGCCTAATACTTCTTCATATGATTTAATTTGTACCCCCTTGATTTTCATTAAGCTCATTTAGGTCCATAACATTTTCTTTTGAATGTTCCATTATCATTGAAGTAAAATTAAATTTCCAAGTAAAACAATAGAGGAAGAGGAGAAGTTAACGCGTGATACTAAAAATATTGTTTTCATTACTTACATTATTGGAGGGATCCTACCTTTAGCCATACTTGACTATGAATGGAAGGTTGGAACCTACAAAAATTTGTTGGAAAGTACTTCCCCTTTATTAAGGCTTTGTCATCAATCAACCATATTATGTCAAGAACATTGGTTCTATAGGTTGTGTAGTAGCCTAGTGCTTTTCTAGCACACTGGTAACTTGAATTTTTATTTTGACTATGTGTATACTTTATGGATCCTATTTGGATTGAGCTCCCAAAAACTCCCATGCAAATTTGGAATTTCATTCCATGATTGACCACATAGTTGGGTAAGCTTATTTTCTTTGAAGTTGTCAAGTCATAGTGAACTAGGCTATGGGTCAAGGCTTACATTAAAATTGACTTGTCAAGAGAGTTTAGAGAAGAAAATTTGAGTTGTTCCTCTAGGTTTATGATTTAGAAAGTTGTCTCTCTGAATATGTCAAATGTTTATTTTAAGCCCCATTATAAGAATTTTTGCATCAAGAATTATTTGTTACTTAAAAGCAAACCTTGGAAAAGCTAAGCCTACCCACACCCCTACCCCTCCTCAACACTCACTCACAATGGAGGTTGGAGAGAATTGTAAAAGAAAAAAAATAATAATGATGAGAATACTAGGTCCCAACATAAGTAATGAAGGGGTTACCCCTATGATATTCCAACAAAAATATCAGTCCCTAAGAATCCTGAATATAAAAAAACCAAGAGTTCCACTCAAGGGATGCATGTAGCATCACCCCAAAGGTCTAATGCCCCAAGAGTAGAGAAAAAGTGTTTGTCAAAGATGTCGTTGAATAATAAGATATTTGAATCATCAAATGAAATAATGTTATTCCTCCCGCTGGAAGTTAGTAGGCCCAACAGGTCCACAGATTGTATGGTGGGAAAACCCAATTTCCATATCAAACAATCCTATGGAGTGAGAAGGGAGGGAGGGGTTGGAGGTGGAGGTCAATAGCGAAAATTAGGAAATTTTGAGGAAAGCAATAAGATGAAAATCTACCCTTAGTTGGATTGGATTTGAAAGAAAACCCATTTTATCTTGAAATGAAAAACAAACACCATGAGCGAGGCATGTCCTAAGAAATGCTAAGGTACAAAAACCAAAGGTGTACAAATTAGGGTCGAACTCCATAGGACTCAGGGATAGGAATAAATATTGCACCAAACTCTTTTTTTTCAGGACCTTCAACAACACTAGGATTTTGAAGACATCAAAGCTATTCAGACTAAGAAAGGTAGGCTCATTAAGAATAAAGAGAATTTTCAAAAGCTTGTAGCCTACCACAAACTAATATCACATCCAACACTTCAATGGGAATTCTAGTGAAGATGTTTAGAAGTTGTTCCTTCCAAATTTTCTCAATTGGATATAGAGGTTTATGAGTTGAACATCTCACTAGAGGAATTTAACATGATCCTAAATAACATGGTTGATGGTAAAACTCCAAGAATAGATGGGCTTCCCTGTGAATACTACAAAACCAATTAAGAGTTCTTTGGGTCTGCCTTGTTGAAAGTTTAAAATAAGTTTTAATATGCAATTTACTTGACATCATGATCAATTGGTAATCCAGAAAATATTAAGCTGTTACCCAAATGAAGTGACCTAAAATGACGTCCAATTGTATTTGAAAATCCTAGACAAATCCCTTTCTATGAAAATTAAATTTATCCTTAAAATCCACCTCTAAACCCTTATGGTATTTTAAGATTCATTATGAAAAGGTTTCCCTATGGTACCAGTATGATAGGCGATGGCTATTGATGGTTGAGTTGCCACTTTGAGCATGACCAATATGTGGCTCATCAAGATAATTTCACTACACTTTATTCTTTTTTCCAATGCCCTTCCAAAAGACATAGTTTGTTGACAAATATTTTCATAACCTTCTAAGTTCTTATCAACATCTAGAGAGGGAAAAATGGGCCTTACCAGACTGAAATGGGAATTTTGTTACCTTAGCAGGAATGAGGAAGTTTGCTTCACTAATGTTGCCAAGTAAGGTGCATCCTTTTCTACTATATGGATTGTAAAGACCATCTAGGGAAACAAAATCTAAAAAAATCATCTACAACCTAAAATGGCCGAAGGCACTCCCAAGATGTGTCACATGAATGGAAACCTTTCTTCTGTGATGGAAGATGTGTACCATAGGATATCTTGCAAACAAGTTGTCTATATGGTGCATAATTTTTTTATTATTATCTTAATAATAAGTGTTTTGTCAAGGATCCTTGGTTTGATACTAATAAACTTAGTAAAAAGGGCCTTTAACCAATCTATATTATTACCAGATGTATGGGTTCCTCAAATTAGAAAATATTGAGAAAAATTTTAATATCAAAACTACATCAGAAAGTCTTCGACCTATTACCTCGTTATACACTTGCCAAGATAGCAATGAAGAGTTATAAGAGTAGTTGGAGACATTGGATATAGAATTTCTCCACACCTATCCTTTGTCTCAGCTACTCACCTTTATAGAACTTTAAGGGTCCTTAGATAACTGGAAAATTGTACAAAATCTGGGGATGTGTGGTTCCTATTGGAGATGGTTATCATAATTCAAATATTTGTGGAAAATTTCCTTGGAGCTCAAAATGGCCTTCTTAGCCCATTCCCTTTTATATCAATATCTCTCTAATAGATACAGGTTGTCCCACATTATATAATTCGTCAGAAAGAAGAGTTGGCTCTACATCTCTTTTCATTCTTCAACTTAGCAGTTTGCATGGAATTGAATTAATGCTTCGGTCAAAACCCTCATAGACTCCCACTTAGATTAGTTTTCAAACATCTAGGAATTACCACAAAATGGTCTATCACCATTTTGCACTAGATGACAACTATTGAGAGTGGAGATTCTCTATTACATATAGAATCATAGTCATGATCTGATCTTTATGTGGCCTCATTGTTAGATTTCATCCATTAATTTCAAAAAACAACGATTCACTTGTGTATTCTTCATATCTGTCCACATGCAAATAATTTCAAAAGCATTGGGGGTTAAATACTTACACTTCCATCAGAAAATTACCCCACCCTCAATAGTCAGAAAGAAAAGGGATAGCCAATTTCTCCCAATTAGAGAGGAAACATGAAAAAAGAGGTTTAGGGGTGAATATTTTCAAATATATTGTGGCAAGGTGTGATGCCAGACACAAAATGTGGAGAGACCCTAGGCTGCCATAAATCATTTGAATTATATGGATATTTTAGGACTATTTCCTATCAACAAAGGATTTAATTTTGAAGTGTTTTTTCTGAATTTGGACTCTCAGACTAAACCCCCATTTTCCAATTTTTGTTCTCTTGACTGCCAATGTTGGCCTAGTTTTGTTTGTTTTTATGACCCAACAAATTGTTAGCTTAGAATATTAAATACTAGGTTTCCCCCTAGCATTAGTTTGTGATTGTCTTTGTCTCTATCAAAGAAGAAGGGAGAGATATTTATGGTGTGCATAGACAACATTTTCAGTCAATAGAAGTATCATTCTCAATGGAAAAATGTAGGAAATATCAAAATCAAAATTCTATTAATGATTAAATTAAGGCCTTGAAATGAAACTAACCAAATCATCATGCATGAAGTATCATTAAATTTATTGGTAAGAATCAAATTCATTCAATTGTGCCTATAGAAAAATACACCATCATGATAAGAAAACACAAACTTAAGAATGAAACCAGCATATTGTAGCCAAATAGGTGTATGCTTATAATTAGGACAACTTTATAGTCATGGAGAAATTGACAATAGATGTAAACATGCTAATAAATCATTTACATAATTAAATTTCAAAATGTTTAAATATCATTGGAATATCATACAGTGTACAAACAATTGCTTTCAGTCACAACCAGGGTACTATCGGGATCAAGGAATACCTCTCATATAAGACAATTGTTTCTAAGAAAATCCAATCAAAGAATTGGGTTTGATATTCCAATTATGGAGTGCCAATTGAAACTCAATGTCAATAGCACAGAACCTATATAATTTAAACCCTAATCACAATATGGAATTTACTGAGCTCGTGTCCTTAAGTTTACTGAAATTGACAAGCGACTCGTTTCATCATTGGGCGTATGAAATTTTAAGTGGTTTGTTTTTTCCTAGATTGATCACACAAAAAATTGAAACCCCACCGAAATTCACAACTGGGTTTCCGAATGTTCAATAATTTAGAGGCTCCAATGTAAAAATATTCGACTTCACACATACCTGAAGGAAGCTTTTTGAGTAGTAGATTTTGCCAAAATTTTGAGGGAAAATTAGCGTTCACCCTATGGAAATTGATTTAGCGACGCATTTTCCAACGTCGAGCCAATGGTTCCCATTACTGATGGTTCACAACACTTTTTCTAGCTAGTTATTTCTCTTTGATTGTTGGGGTTTGTCATGGACTTCAAAGATTTCGATCATTAAGCTCATAAATTACATGAGAATAAAGAAAAAATGGGTAGTGGTGTAAATTTAAATGAATTAAATTCATGTTTAAAATAGTGATTTATAAAGTTTTAAATGTATTAAGTTAAGTTTATTTGATAATTGATATGATTAAATGTCGTATTTCTAACAAAAAGTGAATGTTTGTGGGATATTAGGAAAACATTCATTAATTGTTTTCAGAATATAATTAGTGTCAAATATCCGACTAACATATTATAGAATATCTGATGATAATTGTGTCCATTGGATATTTGATGAAAGTTGGCGCTTTAAAAAAAAATGCAAGTAAAATCCAATAACATGACCAAACTATCATAGTACAATGTCAGAGTTTCCATCAATATGTACTAGTGAAATTCGCTAAATCCAACATAAAATTCAACTCCAAGAAAGGCCCCAAGGTACATAGGTCATTGTTTGAATACCCCAATAAATTCCTAATATATATATATATATATATATATATATATATATATATAGATATATATCTTCAAATGTTTCATTCTATGGTAGGAATTGCACCCACATAATTGTGAATGACCAGAGAGGTAGAATCCTCGTTATAGAGGCAAGGTCAAAGAGAAAGAAGGGAAGCCCAACCTGGGATAATGGTTAAAATAACTTGACTTTTCATACCTTATTCCTTATGTAACAATTTTAGGGGAAATAAAATAAGGGTATTGATTCATATTAAAATTACTAACATAAATGACTAATTCGTATTATTGTAGTATTTGTTAGGTTGTCATATTTTTGTTCTTAGACTAAATTAGTCATTCACGTTAGTGATTTTTAGTTGTATTAGTTATTATTTAGTTGTATATTTCAACTCGGGACTAAATTAGTCATTTATGTTAGTCGTTTTTAGTTGGTTCACTTAAGTTTTCTCATTTTTGGTAGTGTTTCACTTGGAAAAGTTGTGGTGACTAACATTTTTAGTCACCTAGTCAATAATTTCTCATTTTCTACTAGTGATATATATGTCATGTGTATTATTGAAATTATAAATATTTATTAATTTCAATTTCATTCAAACTCTATTTTTTAATTTAATTATTTAATGAATATTTATAGCCATTTACATTTAATTTTCATATGTACAGATGAAATCAATATCGATGATGAGATGTTAAAAAAATTTGACATTGACATATATGGAGATAAAAAAA
Organism: Pinus taeda; assembly: GCA_000404065.3. Lineage (NCBI taxonomy): Eukaryota > Viridiplantae > Streptophyta > Pinopsida > Pinales > Pinaceae > Pinus > Pinus taeda. Next base: position 184,289 of record APFE030750081.1, read on the forward strand.
TTTGACCATGTTATACGATATCATGTTAAGGTCATTATTAAGTTCTTCAACGATGAAAATGTAATGTTTCAAGCTCAAATTTTGAGAGGTATCTTAGCATGAAAGAAATTAAAAGATGCTACAACTCTATTGGGTATTCAAAAATCAACGAAAGATAAAAAAGGTGAAGGAAAATGTGATTCAAAATATAAATAGTGCTCTAAAAACAAATGGAAGATCTACAAATAAAAATGATGTAGCTGCACGTAGAGCAATACAAATGGTAGTGGTTTCATAAAGTACTAAAGAAAACCGTTTGGTAAAATCTATGGCAAAATATTAGATACCTCACGAAAACATTGCACAAACATAGGAAATTTCAATTGCAAATAGATGTAAATGATGAGCTCGCTTGTTGGGCAGTTATTTGTAGGCAACCATACAATGATAGACTTGGAGAAGATGTTAAAAAAATAATATATGAATATTGGATGGAAAATTCACGTGTTTCACCAAAAGCAAGGGATGTGATGTGGCAAAGAATAACACGAATCAGTATGAAGAACATGCAAAACATATCTTGGACACCAGCCAAATAAATTTGTTCAATAAGTTCATAGAAGATAATCGTGGAATTAATGTCTCAATTAGTAATTTTGTGCAACAAAAACAATGGCATGTTAAACCTATCACTGTATGCGACACTTGTTGTTGTCATTATCATGTGGAATTTAAATTATATTATGACACGTTCCTTAATTTGGGTAAAACATTTTGGAAAAATTCACCTCCTCCTTCCACTATCCATTTTATATTTGAAATTCTATGTGTAAGAGAAAGTCAAGAATTATTTTACCAAAAGAAATGTGTTGGTGGTAAAAAATGTGATCATTGTGGAAATTTGACTTTATTTCAGAACAAATATTCTATTGATATAAATGATCAATCATTGTCTAACCTAAAAGTGAAATGGGAGAGATATGAATATATCCATACATTGGTTAGTTCAAATAATAGTACAAGTGCTAAAAGGATTTATTTACAAGAATAAAAAATTCATGTGATAGAGTTTTTGAAGAAATTTGAGACAAAAATTTATAAGTACACCAAGCATTCACATAGATCTGCAATTCAAAAAATCTTGTGAAATTTTTCCACCAGGGACCATTTTGTTAATAGTTGATTTTGTAGAGAATTACACATTTGTTGAGCAAAATGAAATACATAGTGAATATTATCATTCTCACCAGGTCTCTATGCTTGTCCATATTCTATATAGACGCGATGAAAAAATTGTTGATGATATAGAAAGTACTAGTGAAAATCGACATGTTATTAAAGAATATCACTTTTATATCAACGATGATCATACACGTGATACACATTTTGTACCACATTGTTTTAATAAGATTTATGAATCATTGAAAGGTCGTGGAATAAAATTCAATGAAAATTGGATATGGTCAGATGGATGCGTAATTCAATTCAATTCTTCACAATCATTCTTTTGGTTGTGTCGTCTTCATAAGAAAATCCACATTAAACATCGTTGGAATTTCTTTGAGACTAGTCATGGAAAATGAGAACATGATGGTGCAAGGGCATGTATAAAACGACCACTTCAAAGATATAAAATGGACCACTCTGCAAACAAATTTGTCATAGTTGAACAAGTTGTTCAATGGTGCGATGCTGCACTAAGCCATTAGACTAACCAATCAAGGGAGGTACGGAGGTATGTACATATGTACAAATTAATTTGTATATATTTTAATATATGATAATTTTTATTAATTTTCTAATTTTAAACAATTATAAATTATATAGTTTAAACAATATGAGGATGATTATATTTGATATATACATTGTATTTTAAATAACATATTTAAATTCTTTTTGAATTTACTATAGATTTTTTTTGCATATTGGAGTCGAAGATGTAGATATTCGATACATATGAACTAAACCAGTAAAAGGGACTCGAATTGCCTTCATTTAAACCAAAGATTTCCCGCAAATGGGTTTGCATTGATAAAAGAAAATATTCTTGTTTTGTATTGTTCTATTAGGACACATATCCAATGATGTTTTGTGGAATAAATATTTTGTAAACTGGCAAATTCCATAATTAAATACAAGGGAAAATGTTATTTGAATCTTCGAGAGATGATCAGAGGAGACATGGTTCATCTGAAGATTGAGTTTCTGATCTTGTTAGACAGGTAACATTTCAATTGATTTCAAAAGATATTATATATATATATTAATTATATTTAATATAAATATATATTATATATATATATATATATTATATCTGTTAATTTTGGTGTTGTGTTTTATGTTTTTAAATCAATTCATATAAGTATCTAGATAATAGTTAAAATAGAGAGATCTAGAAATAGATAATAAAATCAAGTGCATATTTATAAATTTATTTTCATGTTAATTATGATCTGAATTTACCCTTGTTTTTATTGTGCATGAGATGTTTTTGTTGTAGTTGCACCCATTAACAACAAAGTATTATTTGATGTGGTTCACTAAACGAAAGATGAAGTTATTGGAAGACTATGATGATAATGATTTTATATATGAAAGAGGATCTATTATACTGAAAGGTTACTTTTTTCCAAGAAACTCAAAAAATTGAGAGTAATGTTTACGTTTAAGACTATCAACACGATGTCATAAGTTGTCAATATAGTCACTTGGTATGTGCAGCGCACATAAAGTTGATAGAAGTTCAATAAAAAAACAATTGAAAGTTAAAAAATGGAGAATGTCAAAAGATGACCATGAACGAATAATTGAAGATGGCATTCCATTAGAATTTTTTTAATTGAACTTCCCAACAATTTCTTCTACCTGGATTCATCTTTGAGAACATAGAGTTCAAGTGTACATTGTTAGCATTTCTTTTTGTGCACTCTTAAGTTGTACATTCTTAAGAATGTGATGATGTGAAAGTGATACTCTTTAGGTCTTGTATCGAGTTACAAAGTTATATGTATACTACCTGTTATGTATACCTATATTGAGAATTTATTGCTTTGTTAATTTGTGATGTATACTGCGTTATTTTTTTTTTGCTAATGCAAGAGTCAGACCTTTCAATTCATTAATCATAAAATAAAGTACATAGATTACATCAAAATTCTAATGGTCATTAACAATGGAGATGTCCCAACAAAACGATACCTTACCCCCTACCTCCAAACTTTACCTATCTCAAAAGAAAAATACATAAGTTTGGACTTGGATACAAAAAGAACAGGACACATGGTTGTCTGCAAATTAAGGTAGCACGACCGCCCGGTGTCACCAACTTAGGAACAGTCCCTCGGCAAGAGCTTTTCCCGCCAAACCTAGCCTTCCTCTTTAATCTCGTCCTTTGAACCTTACAATTTGATCCAACGGCTGTAGACCAAGTCGGACTGAAGAGCTACTCGCTAATTACCTCGAGAGTCCGCAAAGTAGCACGAGCAATCTGATCCGTTGAATCTCCATGTGCCATCCGATGATGGAGATTGAAATCGCACCTGCCAACATGCACGGGAGATAGCATGTGATGAGGGCGATAATCCCTTCAGCCCCACCGCCACATGGAGCTCAAAAAGTGGGATTGCTCCCGAAAGCGAAAAACCGCTTCCCACTTATAAGGGCCGTAATCACTTGAAAACCACTCATGCCTCGGTAAGAAGAGTATATTGAAAAGATCTCTGGTTTCACATTTTCCGGTAATCCTCTGCTCCCGGCCAATCACATCTCCAGCCCTTCTAACCCTGATGCATAAAGGATTTTCTGCCATCCTACCTACATCCCCTGAAGCCCTTTTATTCCTTTCATTACAACTGGATTCTTCTGTGAACCCGATAATTTGGATATCACCGATTGACCTCTCTAAACCTCTTTCAAAAGACTTCATTGTGAATGAGTCACTGATCTAACAATTGCTAGTTAACTGTATCCCTCTCCATGGTTCTCTTAAGAAACACTGTATTGTCTTCATCTGCTTGGTTTTGACACTCCGTCTTTAATCTGTTTCGAGGGAACTCTTCCCAGTTCATTGCTACCATATTATTTGTATAGATCACTCCTTGATTGGCAAGCAAATCCACAAGTTTATTGGCCTTTCTTCGTACATGTGCAAAATTGACTGTTCTCAAGTTCTGTAGATGACTGTGAATCCATTGGAAGACTTGAATTAGCCTCCAATTTTTAGAGGCTTTTTTGGGTGTTGTTCCCCAGCTTATTTTCTTGACTGAGTTAATGACCAGCTCGGAGTCAGCTTCAATGATCGTATTTTGGCGATTTTCCTTAACCAGGAACTCAAGACATTGTTCCATGGCTATTATCTCCACCATGCTATTGGTGGCCTTTCCTAATTAGTCATGGAAGATAAACAAGATGTTTCCCTTGTCATCCCTTAACGCCCCTCCATAGCCTGTTGTGCCTGGATTACCTTTATAAGCCCCATCCATGTTGAGTTTTAGAAATCCCTTAGGGGGAGGATGCCAGAAGTCTATCTTAGTATCCACAGTAGAAACTTTCCTGATTAATCCCTGAGGAACTAGTCCCTGCAATTCAAGCCTATAAAGAATCCTCCAGTCTGTGACAGTAGGGGGATTCGAGGGGAGGTTTCGAATTGTGGTACTAACCGTTTCTTTAATTTGTTTTAGGATAAGATCAAAGATACACTGGGAAGACTTTTTAACATTCTTGAAGATTCTATTGTTCCTTTCTTTCCAAATGTTCCATATAATGAAGCTTGGTGTAAGTGCCCATGCTAAGCCAAGTACTTCATTATCCGAAAAGTTCCTTCTCCATTTGGTTAGGGTATTGAAAAGATTTCCTATATCTCTGTCATATTGTTGGAAGATTGAGGCAAAAACATCCCATAATCTGGAAGTGAAAATGCAGGTATTGAGAAGGTGTTCTATGGTTTCCTCTTGAGCCTCACAAAGTTGGCATCTAGAAGGCCCCAAAAAACCCCTCTTCTTAATATTGTCCCAGGTCAGGATTTTCCTTTGCAAAACTAGCCACAGAGAAAGTTTAACTTTCATCCAGCCCTGATGCTTCCATAGGTTTTGCCAAATCCTGTTAGGAGCCTGGGAATCAAGGTCAAGGAGTATGAGTTTAGCTTCCTTGAGATTAAAGTTCCCCTCATTGTTGTTGCCCCATCTCAGCTGGTCAGGCCCCTTTGAAACCAGAATTTTCCTTTGCTCTAACATTTTCATCAGTCTTTAGGCCTTAGATTTTAGAGGACTGTCATTTCTGAGATCAAAATTCCTCTAGTTTCATCATTTCCCTGAACTATTGGTTTGATCCCAAAAATCCTTAACCTGAGTGAATTCCTTAGTATCAGCCTCTACTTTGAGGTCCTTCAAATCCTCCTGTAACAGAATAGGTTCTTGTTGCCATTTGTCCTCCCAGAATAAGGCTAAGTCTCCCTCTCTGATTTCTCAGAAGTTGTTATCTTGAATTAAGCCTCTGTTATCCCAGGCTTTGTTCCAAATGTGAGAACCTCTTATATTTCCATCCATCCTTATGCGGTCATTAACTAGCCAAGAGCTTGCATATTTTTCTTTCCAAGTGATGGAACATTGTGCTTCTGGTTCCTTTATCCATCGCCACCATAATTTTGCCCCTAGAACTTTACATAAAATATCAGGATCATCCAAACCAAGACCCCCGTGGTTTTTGGGTTTACAAATTTTTTCCCAGGAAACTAAGGCCCATTTCTTCTTTTCTTCCCCCTTGCCCCAAATAAAGTCTATTTGTATGTTTCTCATTTGATTTAGGAATCCTTTAGGAGCAGTGATAGCTGATAACATAAATATTGGGATTGATTGCAGACCACCCTTTGTGAGGATCAACCTACCAACCAAGTTTAAAGATCTCATTGTCCATTTTTTGGTCTTGTCATGCAGTTTATTGATCATCGGCTCCTAGATGTTCTTGTGTAATGGTTTTGTAGTTAAAGGAACCGCCCGGTATTTTGAGGGGAGAGAGTCTCTTTGAAAGCCCAGAATTCTAGATATGTTCCTCTGAATAGCAATGTTAGTATTGAAGAAAAAAATCTTAGATTTGGAGAGATTAACTTCCATACCAGAGGCCATGGCAAAGTCATTAAGGATTTGTTTGTAAGCAAGAGCTTCTTTGACTGTAGGTATTCCCTACAACAAGGTGTCATCCACAAATTGTTGATGAGTCAAGGCCTATCCATTGTCAGAGAGTTGAATACCCCTGATGTTACCAACTACTTTTGCATGCTTGATAGCCTTGCCTAGTCCTTCCATCATGAGGATGAAGAGAAAGGGAGAGAGAGGGTCACCCTGCCTGAGACCTCTGGAAGGAGTGAAAGTCTTCGAAGGAAAGCCATTAACTAGAATTGAAAAAATAGAAGAGGTAATCAAAGCCAAAATCCATCTTACCCAATTGTGGTCAAACCCGAAAGCAATAAGAACTTTCCTTATATAGTTCCAATTCAGCTTATCATAAGCTTTGGCAATGTCTAGTTGCATGATCATTCTAGCTTTCTTCTTGCTAGTTAGTGAACGCACCACTTCATGAGCTTGGATGACGTTATTAAGAATTTGCCTTCCTTCCACATATCTAGATTGTTCCCCTGAAACCAGAGAGGGCAAGAGGGGTTTAAGTCTATTTGCAAACACTTTTGATATTATCTTGTAAACCACATTGCACAACGCTATAGGTCTGAACCTATCAGGGGTTTGAACTAACTCTTGTTTAGAGATCAGGGCTATAAAATAGGAATTCAACACTTTCAAAATGGTTCTGTGCCTCCTGGAATCTTCCACAACCTGTAGAATGTCCTGTTTGACAATATTCCAGCAAGCTTTGAAGAATTCGACATTGAAACCATCCGAGCTTGGCGCCTTTCCATTCTGCATTTCTTTGAGAACCTCACTAACCTCCTCTTCGGTCATAGGTCTATAAAGGTTAACATTATCCTCTCTGGAGACCATCCTGGGTATATGCTTAGTGAAGTCTCGGATGTGCAGATCTCTTTCATAACAGGTTTCCTGTGCTATGCTTCGAAAGTGCTGGACTAGAGCTGCTTCTATTTCTTCATGAGTATTGATATTATTTCCTCTTTTATCCTTAATCAAAGAAATTCTATTGTGTGCTCTATTTTCCAATGGTGGATTTGTGAAAAAATTTGGTGTTACATTCCCCTTCTTTTAGCCATTGGACTCTAGATTTTTGTCTCCAAAATATCTCCTCTTGTTTGCAAATATTCTCCCATTTTCGTTGATATTTGGTAGCTTGCTCACTTCTGACTTTATCATGGCCCTCTTTGGTGAGGGTTTGGTTAAGTATTTGCACTCTACCTTCAATAAGTTTTTTCTCTGCAAAGATATTGCCAAATTCATTCTTGTTCCAATCTTTAAGCCCTAGCTTGATGTGTTTTAATCTTTTCTGTAGAAGGAACATTTTGGTTCCCTGTATGTTTAAATCCTCTACCCACCACTTGGTTACGTTGCTTATAAATTCTAGGTGGGATAGCCAGATATTCTCAAATCTAAAAGGTCGTTTCTTGGGGTTACTAATGCCCTGAACCTCCAGTTGTACCAGCCAGTGATCTGAGCCTCCAAAGGGAGACACTCTTGCCACCATTTCCTTGTTATTGAGCATAAGATCCTCTGAGATTATGAATCTGTCTAATTTGGAAGCTACCTAGGACTCTCCTCCTCTTTTATTGTTCCAGGGGAAGATTTCGTTATCCATTTCGATAACCACCAGCTTCATCTTATCAATAAAGGTTTGAAAAACCATAGAGTCTTTGCCTAGAACTCTAGTTCCCCCTTTTTTTTCGTTAGTGATCTGATCATGTTGAAATCAACCCCTAAGATCCAAGGTATTCCTGCATATCTATCTTTGAAAGTCTCCAGAGAGCTTAGAAGCCTAAGTTTGTCATCCATTCTTTGAGGGCCATAGACATTTGTTACCAAGTAGGTTTCCTTTTCTCTTGCTGGTTGAATTACTACAGATAAATACTCCCTAGATGCCTCCGCATCTATTAAGTCAATTTTTTGTGGATTCCAAAGAGTGAGAATACCTCCTGCTGTATTCTTCGCTTTTGACTTCTAGAAACTCAAATCTATTGAGCCACTTACCATGGATATCTCTTATCTTCTGAATGGAACATTTAGTTTCCTGGATGAAAATCACATCTGAAGATGCTTGTTTCATTCTATTACTCAGTAACCTTTGTTTTCTTTTGCTACCTAGACCCCTAATATTCCAAGAAGTGAACTTCATAATTAAAGGTTAGTAAAGGAGTAACTGGATAGGTCTTTCATATTACCTGAATCTATCATTAGCTTTCTACATTCCATCAACAACTCATTCTGCTTTTTTCTGCCCCTCTTCTTTCCTAGGATTCTGGGTGCTAGTCCTGCTGTATATTTCATCGTTTTCACTCCTTCGTTGCCTTGTCTATCTTTGTGTTTTAGTCTTTCCACCCCTTTAGTCTGGGTTTTCCATAAAAACAACTACTGAACCCTATTGAACTCCTATGTGGGTAATGATTCTAACCCTTCTTTGGTTCCTTGATTTAAGAAACCTTCTAAATCTAGGTTCTCTTTCTCAAGAATCTCCTGGAGTTCATGGTCCTCCATTTCCATCTCACTTTAGGTCATTTCAAGATCCATCTCCTATTCTGCATTACTTATCATAAATTCTTTTTGTTTGTTGTTTTCTTGTAATTGTTCATTATCTTCTGCCTTCTCCTCCTCCTCTGGGTTTCCTTCCTTTGCTTTATCTGGTTCTATTGGACCTTCGTCTGCTTCGAGGACTTGGAACATGTTCTGGTTGGCTTGCTGCCCTACAACTTTACGTGTTCTTATTCCTCTTTGCCTCCTTTTCCTTTGTGTTCCACCTTGAGGAATCTTTCTGAATCTGTCATAGTATCATCTTTGTTTTTGTTCTCTATCTTACTGAGAGGGCAGTCTCTAACCAGATGTCCACGCTCATGACATTTGCAACATATGAATGGTATATGTTCATAATCGACTGTCTGTATCCATTCTTCATCAAAAACTTCCAGAATAACTTTGTCCGGCAAAGCTCTAGAGACATCCATCTCCACACATATTCTGGCGAAGGATGTATACTTTCCCCTTCTAGTGGCCTCAGAAACTTTGACAAAACGTCCTAACTTATTTCTTATTGCTGATAGAGATTCGTTTTGCTAGTAATCAAGAGGTAGAGAATAGAGTCTGACCCAGACTGGGACTGAAGTGAAAGTTCCGCATTCTGGAACAAAATTCATAATCCACGGTCGCATATAGAGGCCTGCTGCAGCATAAAAGTATGGCCCTCCTTGAAACACTTTGTCCGTATCGTCAATATTTGCAAAAACTACAGTGAAAAATCCCTTAGACCCAAGATGTAGGTCAATGCTACCTTTTGGTTTCCAGTGGTATTTAATCCATGTTTGTAAGGCTTTTTAAGTGGGCCACAACTCCATAAATTTACAAATGATTGCATATGTTTTCATGTGATCCCTGTGCGCCTGCAGTGCTAGATCATTTAAAATGACTCTGGGAGTTACCGCTGCTTTGGGTTTGCATGGGCCCATGTGTGCTTTGTCTTTAGTGCCTTGTTCCTTGATTTCTTCCTCATTTTCAATTGCATTATTGTGCTTCCTTGACTTAGCTCCCTCCTGCTCTTCTTCACTGTTCCTATCCCTTCCTTCTGAAGGCTCTCTATCATTTTCCATTTGTTTTTTTCCCCTGCTAGCCACAACCTGCTTGTAGGAGGGAGAGGAGCTCCCTCCTGGGTGTCCTTTCATGGAGGTCTGCCTCTGTTACCATTTGAAACCCCGGTTCGTCTTCCTGCCTCCTTATGCTTCCCCCTTCTCTCGATTCACATTTTTTTCGATGTATACTGCGCTATTACTACTTTGTTAATTTGTGATTGTGGTTGGTTGAGCCATTTACTAAGAATCATTTACTAACATTATAGGAATGATTGAATGAAAAATGTATCAACTAAATGCAAATTTACTTTCATTTATACATATTCATGAACTTAAATTATATGTGAAACCTTTAAAAGCATCAAACCATGCATGCATCGTGCAAATTGTGGGCCATGTTTTATAATGAAATTTTATCTACCTTATGTTTGTGCATTCAAACAACTTTATATTAAAAGTTAACTATCAACCGTATCAACCGATATCCATAGTAGCCTTTCTATACATGAATTCAAAATGTACATATCATATTTTATGATGCAATTTTAAGTTATCATTGTTTTAGACATCTACACCGAATTATAAGATTCATTCAAACAAAAAATGTAGACCTCACATTTTGTAATTTTCAATTTTAATAGATTCATTTTAAATAACTCAAGACAAAACAACTTTAAACAAAACTAGGAATCATCTACTAACATTATAGGAATGATTGAATGAAAAATGTACCAACTAAATGCAAATATGTAAAACCTTTAAAAGCATCAAACCATGCATGCATCATGTAAATTATGGGCCATGTTTTATAATGCAAATTTTATCTAACTTATGTTTGTGCATTCAAACAACTTTATATTAAAAGTCAACTATCAACCAACATCCATAGCAGCCTTTCTATACATGAATGCAAAATGTACATACCATATTTTATAATGAAATTTTAAGTTATCATTGTTTTAGACATCTATGCTAAATTATAAGATTCATTCAAATGCAAAATGTAAACGTCACATTTTGTAATTTGCAATTTTAATAGATTCATTTTAAATAACTCAAGACAAAACAACTTTAAACAAAATCTAGGAATCATCTACTAACATTATAGGAATGATTGAATGCAAAATGTACCAACTAAATGAAAATATGTAAAACCATTAAAAGCATCAAACCATGCATGCATTATGCAAATTGTGGGCCATGTTTTATAATGAAATTTTATATAACTCATGTTTGTGCATTCAAACAACTTTATATTAAAAATTAACTATCAACAAACATCCATAGTAGCGTTTCTATACATGAATGAAAAATGCACATACCATATTTTATAATGCAATTTTAAGTTATCATTGTTTTAGACATCTACACTGAATTATAAGATTCATTCAAATGCAAAATGTAGACCTCACATTTTTGTAATTTGCAATTTTAATAGATTTATTTCAAATAACTTGACAAAACAACTTTAAACAAAACCTAAGAATCATCTACTAACATTATAAGAATTATTGAATGCAAGATGTACCAATTAAATGAAAATTTACTTTCATTGGTACATATTCATGAACGTAAATATGTAAAACCAAGTTTTAAGCATCAAACCATACATCATGCAAATTGTACCATTCAAAATGTATATAAACACCAAAATTAGCATGTATTAAATCATAATAAAGAGTTCAAGATTTAAATCATGGATTCCCTGCACAACATGTGTAATTGTGTATATACATAAGATTATGTACTTTAAAATTAAATTTTAATCTTTTAAAATTGAATGAGAATGTAATCATCAAAACAAAATTATAAAAAAGTTTTAAATTCCATGCAATACCTCATGGTGTTCCCCCTCCTTTGTGCCCTTTTGGTGTTCACCATGCATTGCACCCTCCTGGATGCCTTGTACAATAAATGTACATGTATATATTAAAATTGTTAAATTGCACATGAAAATTATGCATAAACTCGCAATATTAAAAAAATTGTTACATGACTTTTTCAAATTGTTTATATGATCTTATCCCCATTGTAGACTCCATTGCTAAAGCCCATGGAGAATAAAAATCATCTCCACAAACCTAAAATTCCAAAATTTTAAAATTGTAAGATAAATCTATCTCATTTTTTAATGAAACTTGCACTTCAATTTATAACAAAACATAAGTGAAATAGTCAATACTTGTGTCACATCTCCTAATAGGGAGGAAGAGGGTGGCGCTATGTCCCAAACATTGGTCGGAATCAGAATCTGTTAACATTTAATTATATATACATAATTATTTCTTTTAAAAATATGTCCTCACAATATATTGTTATAATAAAAGTAGAATAATAACTATATCAATATGAACTCTTCAAAAAAACTAACATCTCTCAAAATATCCTCATTAGAACCTAAACCTGAGATCGTGAAATTATCAAAATTTTCATTTAACAAACGAGTTAACTGCAAATAGTGAACATATGATACATTTATGTTAGATAATATCTTTTAAAAATAACAAAATGTATATGAATCGACATTAACACATACATTATAAATTACATTAAAATATCCACCCTAACCATTAACGCATGATCCCACACCCCCTTCTTCATGAACAATTAGGTATTGCCAACCATTATGACAAGCCTTTGCATATGCTTTAAGCTCCTTAGTGTTCATATTATCTATTTCGTCGTCTGTTTTATATACAAAATTAACACATGCATTAGCTCATGCTCTTTGCCTATTTAAACTGATATTAATTCCGGTCAATGCACTATGTATGTTGTATATAATGACATTCCTTCCTTCTTGACCAATTTGAGAAGTGGCATCCATCTCTAACTGCAAAGTTACCAGACAAGGAGGTTGACGTACCAAAAGTGGTTGAGGGCGAGGAAATTCAATATCACGTAATGCGCCCTTACGATCATATAACTGACCTTTCCCAGTACCATAATATTAAGATGGAAGGTCATTATAATCGGGTTTCATACCCAAAACAAATTCTGCATAAAATAATTTTGCAAAATAAATTGGAACCTTGTCATTCCATGACAGCTTTCCATATGCTCCAAGGAACCTATCATACAAATGGTTGGTTATATCAGGGTGCTTGAAATATTTCACCTTGAGCATCTTTATTTTTGGCTTTTCTTTGAAATTAAACATGATTTTGCATTTTCTTTTGTAACCCTTTTATTAACCTCAACCCATTTATCGGGACCCATCACTGCTTCCTTTCTATGCCTCATTGTATCTATAAATGAATCTGTAATTGGCCCAAGCTTCTCATAAATATCAAGAAATGAGTTTAGAGAGTGCACAACTATTTCTAAGCTTTCTTTACTCTTTGTAGGGAGCTCCAAACTCCCAAGACCTTTCCTCAATTTAGAATAATGAATTTTGCAGTTTTGTAATGTGCATTGTTGGAGGTTTGTCTCCTAAGGAATCTCATCCAGAATGTTAGATGGATAAGTGGTAGTTTGTGTCTAGCCCTCTTCTTGAATTGTACAACTTCGCTTATGTCTACTTGGACCAATATTTTCACCCTCTGGATCATTATATAAAATTACATAAATATACAAACATATAAAAATAATGTATTCATACATGTATACAAGATAGACATGTACACACATATGTACATACAATTCATTTACATGTGCAAATTTGTTTTAACATACTTTTTTTATATAATTTACCAAAATGATGTTGACCACCCGGAGAATGCTGACCACCCTAAGATTGATGACCACCCAGAGAATGTTGACCAGCTTGAGATTGATGACCACTCGGAGAATGTTGACCACCGTCACGCGACAACATAGTGAGTGAAGTATCTAAAAAAAAATAGAAAATCAATTCAATATATATGTGTACATACATATGATTCTACTTATTTATCATTTAAGTAAATTCACACACACACACACACACACACACACACACACCATGATGTGAATGATGGACCTCCCCCGATTCATTTGATATTCTCTTTGATCCATGACCTCGACCTCCCCCTCTAGTAGGAGCATGAGACTCTATTGATGTTCACCTCGAAGAATCATGTAGAAAATTCTCATCCATGATATGGATATCTATAGATATGTAGATGCATGATATTAAAAAAGTTATTATGCATTTACAACTCTTTTTAAAATGGCTATTTAAAAAGATCAAGAATTCAGAAATTGTTGTAACCCTTGAAGTTACCTTATGCATTTAAAAATATTGAAATTTCTATTTAAAAAGATTAAGAATTAAAAAATTTGATATAACCCTTGAAGCTACCTCATGCATTTAATTGATGTAACCCTTGAAATTACATCATGCATTTTAAGATCTTAAATTGCTATTTAAAAACATTGAAAGAATTCAAAAAATTAATGTAACAATTTGAAGCTCTTCATTTAAAATATACTCAAGACTAAAAACACAAATGTTGAAGCGCACACATTTTGAAAATTAAATACAAAATTTTCTAAAACATGTCAAGTTCACCAAGTTGTGCTGACATAGTGGGGGCACACTTGGTATAGAATTGAAAAAAACACATGGTCATTAAAAATGAGACACATATCAAATATATCTTACAATGTCCATCAATAAATATTGATGGAGAACTTCGTAACACTAATTCATCTTTCACACGCAAATCTTGAATTGGCATTGCCCCATACAATAGATCACTAGACATCCTATTAACATTTACACAATGTTTTATGCTAAATGAATGAAATTGACTAACAATATTTTTTGCTTCTCTATGCAATTGTTTTAACCTCTCTTTTTTAATTTGGTACACACCTTTCATCTGGTTGCACACAAGTTCAGAATTGGTGAAGACTACAATTCCATTGGATCCATACTCCCTAGTTGTTCCTAAGCCTTCTATCAATGCAATATAATATGCTTTATTGTTTGTTGTTCTTCCAGGTACATTCTTTTACCTTTGGAAAACTTTGTTCGTCGCAATATTGCATAGCACATTAGTAATCATTGCTTTCCCAGGCTTGGGATAACAAGAAACTTTTTTGCATAATGTCCATTTTTAATGGGCTTTCTGATCCCTATAGAAAAACAAATTCAATAAAATGAATTGAATATATTTATACGGGTATTGTTAAGTTGTGCAAAAGGTCATTGTTTAGACAAATCTGTTGGAAGGCTAGGTAGCGAGAAAGGTTGTTTCTACTTGGTTGGATGGTTGGAGAATTGCAAGAAGAAAACAAATAGAGATCTCTAATTCAACTCAACTATAAATCTCTAATTCATTCAACTTAGCTTCAACTCAACTAAATATTGAAAGTATTTACTAATTTATTTTTATATTCATTCCACAGATACAAATCTTTCTAATTCAACTTAGCTTCAAATCACCCATGTTTGAAAGTATTTCTTAATTTATTTTTATGTTCATTCTTGGAAATTTAACACTTATTCTTCCTTTTTATATAATTTTTTATTAAACCTATAATAAATGTTTATTTATATGACATACATGGGTCTATTTATATGCTTCTTTAAAAGCTATAGTTAACAAAGGAAAAATAAAATAAAATGAAAATAATAGACCAATTTTATTCTAGTAAATTTAACACTTATATTACCTTGTTATAAAATATGCTTACTAAAAATATAATACATGTTTACTTATATGGCATAAATGGGTCTATTTATATATGCTTCTTTCAAAATATAGTTAAGAAAGAGGAAACAAAATTAAAATGAAAAATCATAGACATAGTGTTATTCTAGTAAATTTAATATCTATGTTTCCTTCTTAAAATTAAAATACTAACATTAAAATTAAAACACCAAAAATAGATGACAAAAAAATGCCAACACTCTAATTAGCTTCAATCTCATGCACTTGACAAAATAGAAATGAAAAGGATATATCTCAAAAAGAAACTACTACTACTTGAAAAGAGAAAATACAAGAACCTTCAATTAAGTGTATTATGCCTCATCTTAGGAAGCTAATAAGACCCGTATTCCAAGCAAATAGAGAATCTTGAAATGAATTACACATAATGAAAAATGAAATATAAATGAACTTATAACAACAAAAGCAAGGAAAGTATGTTACCAAGAAGCATCAAGGTTGTTCTGCGGGATAAATTAAGGTAGAACAAGTCAACCCAATAACATTAAAATTGAAACACCAAAATAGATGACAAAGAAATGCAAACACTCTAATTAGCTTCAATCTCATGCAACCAACAAAATAGAAATGAAAAAGATGTATCTCAAAAAGAAAATTATTACTTGAAAATAGAAAGTACAAGAACATTCAATTAAGTGTATTTTGCCTCATCTTAGGAAGCTAATAAGACCCATGTTCCAAGCAAATCGGGAAGCTTGAAGTGAATCACACATAATGAAAAAGGAAACATAAATGACCATATAAAAATACAAGCAAGGAAAGTATGTTACCAAGAAGCATCAAGGTTGTTCTACGAAATAAATCAAGGGAGAACAAGTCAACTCAATAACATTAAAAATTAAAACAACAAATATAAATG
Organism: Pinus taeda; assembly: GCA_000404065.3. NCBI lineage: Eukaryota > Viridiplantae > Streptophyta > Pinopsida > Pinales > Pinaceae > Pinus > Pinus taeda. The sequence continues at coordinate 200,514 of APFE030750081.1, forward strand.
ACAAAGCAATGTCAATGCTCTAATTAGCAACCCAATAACATTAAAATTAAAACACCAAAATAGATGACAAAGTAATTCAAACACTCTAATTAGCTTCAATATCATGCACCCAACAAAATAGAAATGAAAAAGATGTATCTCTAAAAGAAACTACTGTTGTAAAAGAGCAAGTACAAAAAACTTCAATTAAGAGTATTCTACCTCATCTTAGGAAGCTAATAAAACCCGTGTTCCAACAAAATAGGGAAGCAAAGTGAATTACACATAATGAAAAAGGAAACATAAATGAACATATAACAACAAAAACAAAGAAAGTATGTTACCAAGAAGCATCAAGGTTGTTCTATGGGATAAATCAAGGTAAAACAAGTCAAACCAATAAAATTAAAATTAAAAAACCAAAAATAGATGACAAAGAAATGCCAGCACTCTAATTAGAAACCCAATAATATTAAAATTAAAACACCAAAAATAGATGACAAAGCAATGCCAACACTCTAATTAGTTTCAATCTCATGCACCCAAAAAAATAGAAATGAAAAAGATGTATCTAAAAAGGGAACTACTACTTAAAAAGAAAAAGTACAAGAACCTTCAATTAAATGTATTCTGCCTCATCTTAGAAAGCTAATAAGACCCATGTTCCAAGAAGACAGGGAAGCAAAGTGAATTACACATAATCAAAAAGGAAACATAAATGAACATATAACAACAAAAGCAAGGAAAATATGTTACCAAGAAGCATCAAGGTTGTTCAATGGCCATGATATCATCACTGTTTCAATTGGCATCCTCTTCGATGATCAAATTTTTCATTTTGTTGATTAAAATGTTATGTGCTGAGAAAATGGGGATATGATACTAGCATTAATGATAGGTGCGTCATTTCTAGTTCTTTGGAACTGCATCCTATGCACATATTCTCAAGATAGAACTTTTTGATTAAGTAGGGGCTCCTGATAATCGTAGGGCTTCTCTTGAGAGTGTTTTTGTGCTTTTGGACCATATTTGTACAAGATAAATCAAGGTAGAACAAGTCAACCCAATAAAATTAAAATTAAAACACAAAAAATAAATGACAAAGAAATTCCAACACTCTAATTATCCACCCAATAACATTAAAATTAAAACACCAAAAATAGATGACAAAGCAATGCCAACACTCTAATTATCTTCAATCTTATGCACCCAACAAAATAGAAATGAAAAATATGTATCTCAAAAGGAAACTACTACTTGAAAAGAGAAAGTACAAGAACCTTCAATTAAGTGTATTTTGCCTCATATTAGAAAGCTAATAAGACTCATGTTCCAAGCAAATAGGGAAGCTTGAAGTGAATTACACATAATGAAAAAGGAAACATAAATGAACATATAACAACAAAAGAAAGGAAAGCATGTTACCAAGAAGCATCGAGGTTGTTCTACAAGATAAATCAAAGTATAACAAATCAACCCAATAACATTAAAATTAAAAGACCAAAAATAGATGGCAAAGCAATGCCAACACTCTAATTTAGATGGCAAAGCAATGCCAACACTCTAATTAGCTTCAATCTCATGCACCCAACAAAATAGAAATGAAAAAGATATATCTCAAAAATAAACTACTACTTGAAAAGAGAAAGTACAAGAACCTTCAATTAACTGTATTCTGCCTCATCTTAAGAAGATAATAAGACCCATCTTCCAAGAAAATAGGGAAGTTTGAAGTGAATGACACATAATGAAAAAAAAACATAAATGAAGCAGTCATGTTGTAAAGGGAAGCAAAAGTGACTTGGAACAAATTGATAATGTGGAGGATTCAAATTGATAATGTGACAACAATGCTTTGAGGGAATCTGAGCTAGAGGTAACATTTAGGGAATATGCATTGATAATATTATTGTCTTTTGAAATTATTATTGTAGAGTGACACGGTTAAATGGGTCATTTACAACAATTTTTTAAATACTTACACGGTCCAATTTTATTTAAAAATAAAACAGAGAACTGAAAAGCTCAAAATGAAAAATGATACATTAAATGAAATATAAAATTCAACTGTCACTTCTTAACCAACACCATGATAGATTATATCAAATAAATTTGATATTTATAAATCATCGTTTCATTGATATGCATTGTATTTATTTCTAACTCTCAAATTGAATTGCATAAATCTCAATAGAGTTCTGTATATATTGGTTACATGTTATATATTACAAGGTAATATTTTTAGTCGAGAGACATTACTGTACAGCAACTACTTTACTGTAGCTGATAATTAGGATTCAGTGATAATAAACATCTATGAAGGGGAAAGGCACAATATCGAAGAATTAGACTACATCATAAGAAAGTGTCAGTCGTTTTCGCTGATGTAATAAACAAATATATGAAATTATGGACAATACAATTGTTGTGATTGCACATTCAAACCCACAAATTGCATTGTTTTTTTTAGATGACATAACATGAACTTTTTCCCAGTTTGAAAATCATTGGGTAATATAATTGTACAACGTTGTGTAAACCACATGCTACAAACATCTCTTGGTCTATTAGATCCTAATGCACCAATACACAGAGAAACCATACATTCCTAGGCTTTGTGTTGTGACTATCAATACAAGGATCCGTGAATTGGCAAATTTGTCACTGGTTTATAAGTTGGATATGAATTTGGTTATAAGACGAAGTATATATATTGAAACTAGCTTAACAAAATTATTGCGCTGGTTTGAACATCAAGCAACAAAGGTGCATTAATTTTCCTTAACAGAGCTAGATATAACATAGTTGGACTTGCTTCCCATTGATGGGCAATGATTTGGCCATCAAAAGCAACCAAGCAGTGTGCCACATTTGAAAACAAAGATATCTAGTCATGCCTTCTGGTAAGAACAAAGATATTTAATCATGCCTTTTGATGATTAATGGATAAGATTTAAACTTAGAATTGACAAAGTTGTAATGGTATTTACATTTTTAAACTTAACTTATATATAACATTTATGTTGATGAGATGGATAAGCCATAAACCTAATGCTTATCAAATCTCCAACTAATCATCCATTATGTTAACAAGGTTCACTCATTTTGTCCATGCCCCATTAGAATAAGAAGATAACCAATGTAAAAAGTAAATGAATTTACAATTACAGAAACCAATTTCCCCAAACCATGGAGAATTCTGTCGAACTTTTTTTATAGCGATGGAAACACTTTACCCTAAAATTTTGAACTATACGTCAAATTATGCCAAAATGATGAGATGATGAGATTGTCAAAATGATTGCAGAGGCAGAGAAATAAAAAATTGAAGATCAAGATTGGAAAGAAACAATGGAGTTGAGGAATGCATTGGATCAATACATCTACAACATGAATAAAATATTGAATAATGAAAACTAAAGGAAGAGATGAAGAAGGAAAATGATGAAGACATCAAAGTAGGTCTTGAAGAGAATCCAAAATTCGAATCTCCTTTGTTTATCTTAGAATATACAATTCAAAACTAGTCAAGAATTGGAGTGACAAAAATGATCCTAAAATATTGACCTTACTCTTATTCCACAAATTGTCGAATATTATTTTGAAAATTAGGATGACTGACAATAATGTTATGGTTTTCAGTGCATAAGTTGCTCATGAAAGGATTTATCAAGATATGGACTACATATATTTACCGATGTTTAGATAGATGTCTTTTGTTCAACGAAAAGTTACCCAGAGAATTTGTAAAATCTAATAAGCTAATCTGAATGTCAACCTCTTGGAATGCTATTGTGTTGCACGAAAAATTACATGGACAAAATGATGGCATGGCGTGTTCTGAAAACAATGGAGCTTTGGGATACCTCTTTTCACATTATAAAGCTTCTACATCATCACAATCAATGCCTTCATTGAAATTTAATTTGGGTAGAGAAAGTTCTATGAATTTAATTTAATGGCTTCTACATTATTGAGCTTTCTATGAATTCCTTTGGTTCCAAGCTGCAAAAAAAACTAAAAAAATTAAAAAAAAATCCAATTAAACCTGTAAACAAAAACTTCAAATTACAAAAAAATTAATTTTCGAATGAACCTAACAACGCTCGGTGGCGCTTCGGCTCAAACCAAACTCACAGCGCTCGGCAGGTCTTTGACCCAAATCAACAAAGTAGTAAATTTAAATTACGAACGAAACTCACAGTGTTCAACACATAATAAAAAATCAACAGAGCAGAAAACTCCGTAGTAGGGTTTGGCCTGTCATATATATACAATTTTTTTCAGATGAATAAATAATTTGATCGAACAAATAGTTCGGTCGGATTATTTATTCGGCCGAACTATTTTTTTGCCGATATTTTCAACTTCGACAAAAATTACCTTTAATAGCCAACGTTAGTCTAAACGACCAAAAGTTCCACTGAACGTTAGTAAAATAGTTTGGCCTAATAAATTTTGAAAATTCAGCAAAAAAAATTGTTCGGCCAAAAATTTGAGATTGTGAAGTTTTCAGAGGCATTTCTCACAAAAGTGTAACGAAACTTTATGTTTTCACCGTTTATATATATAATATATATATTATAACTTCTTTCCTCCTTTATTTATCTCTCCTTCTTATCTCTCTTATAGATTGGCTACACTCTCTCCTCTCCATATATATATATTTATATATTATATATATATATATATTATATATATTATATTTATATTATATTATATATATATTATCATGCCCCCAAACTACACACCTCCTCTCAATTACTATTATCTCTCTCTTCCTCCCTATTTCTCTCCCCCTCTGTCCTCCCTATTCTTCGCCCCCTCTCTCTCTCTCTCAATCTATCTCTTCTCCCTCCCTCTCGTTGCTCTCTCTCTGCCCTCTCTCCCCTTCATCTATATCTCATCTCCCCTTGTCTCTCCTTCTCACCCCCAAAACATAAACTCTCTCTCAATGATATATCTCTCTATCCCTCCTTCTTTCTCTCCCTCTTCTCTCTTCCCCTTATCTCTCTCTCTCTCTCTCTCTCCCTCATCGTCTCGTCCTTTCTCCCTTTTCACTCCCTCTCCCTCTCCACCTTTCTCTCTCTATGTCTTTCTTCCCCTTCTGACTCCATCTCTCTCTCCCCCCCTCTCTCAAGTCCTTTCTCTCTTCATTCCCCTCTCTCCCTTTCTCTCCCACCTCCCTCTGTCTCTGCCCCCTATCACACACACACTCTCTCTCCACCCTCCAACTCTGTCATTATCTCCCTCTCTCTCTCCTTCTCGCCCTCCCCCTCTCTCCCCCCTCCATATCTATGTCTCCCTATCTCTCTCTTCCCCTTCTTTCCCTATCTCTATCCTCTCCTTTTCTCTCCTTCCCTCGTCTACTCTCTCCCTCATCCCATATTCATATCTCCCTTATCACTCATTCTCTCTCTTTCCACCTCTATCTCTCAATGTCTTTGTTCTTCCCTCCCTCTCCCCCCCCCTTTCCAACTCCATCTCTCTCTCCTCTCTCTCAAGTCACCTCCCTCTTCCTCCTCTCTCCCCCCCCCCCATCACACACACTCTCTCTCTCCACCCTCCAACTCTATCACTATCTCTCTCTCTCTCTCCTTATCACTCTCCCCCTCCATATCTATGTATCCCTATCCCTCGATTCCCCTTCTTTCATTATATCTATCCCCTCCTTTTCTCTCCCTTCCCTCGTCTCCTCTCTCCATCATTCCATCTTCATCTCTCCCTTATCACTCCCTCTCTCTCTCTCCACCTCTATCTCTCATTGTCTTTGTTCTTCCCTCCCTCTATTTCCCCCTCCAAGTCCATCTCCCTCCCTCCCTCTCTCCTCCTCTGTCCCCCCTCCTCTCTCTCTTCCTTCCTCTCTCTCCTTGTCTCTCCCACCCCTATGTCTCTCTGCCCCACTGTATTCCCCCTCCATCTCACTCTCTCTTAAATATGATCACATTGTATTGTATTTAAGAAAGTATTTAAATTAAAAAAATATAATTGGTTGTAAAATATTAAACCTATATTTTGGATCAATAATGTCAATGAAAATAGATTAATAAAAAATTTAAAAGAATCATGCACTATCTTTCATCTATCATTGTTAGTCACTTTGTTTTCTCTCTTTGCTTGGATCCTTGGTTAAAATGCATCTATCCTCTCTATGGGAATATTTTTAGTACTCGTGAGAATGGAGCGTTTAGACACACCTCAAAAGTAATTATAACCTTTTTGCTTTTAGATTTAATTAAAAAATGTTATAAAATTAAATTAAAATAAAGTATTTGTAAAATATTTTAATTTGGAATAAGTTATGGTTTTTGGGCATGTGGTATTTATAAGACATGGTGTTGGCCCATGGTATTTTAACAAAATAATTAAAAGCCTAGATCCATAACATAATAATCAAAAGCATAGATGGTCAATGACATTGATAAACCATGGAATTAGCCCATGGTATTATGATTTTCTTCCCTCCTCTCCCTCCCTTTCTCTATCTTTCTCTTCTTGGTATTGGCCCATGGTATTGTAAAAAAACCTATTTAGAAGTTAATAATATCCATGGTAAATATTCATGATTAAAAATCTTGTTATATTGTAAATATTAATTTTGTATCTGCTTATTAATTAAATTTAAAGATGGTTATGCAACCATTATCCTAAATTGGGCTGTAGAGTGCCCATCCTAAATTGAGTTGTAGAGCACCTCTCGGGCCAATTTTTTTTGTTGAAATAGGTATGCCTATTGACATAATAAATAAAATGTTAACATATCAAAATTGCAAAGATAAAAATAAACAAATAGAAATGAAAAATATTATTAAAAAAAAATCGTGTTCCATGTAAATTAACATCATGACTCCCAACATCCTCCAAAAACTAACTTAAGTTGTAATGGTCTCTATTAAATAATAATAAATATATATATATATATATATATATATATATAGTATATATAATATATATATATATATATATATATATATATATATATTCAAAATTCTTTATTTTATCATAAATGTACATAAAGTATAAGCATGGAAAAACTGGAGTAACAATGTCTAGGGTGAGGTGTTTCTACAAAAAGAATTTATGTCATGGAGTGAGTGTAAGAGAGACCATTTGTCCATGAGAGGGAAACTAGGTGGTCTCTTATAGGGTTTAGAGCCAATTAAAACATAATTGGTCGATAGAAAAGTAGATAGTACTGGCACTAAGGAGACAAGAACAACAAAACAACATGGAAAACAAGGAAGCAACATAGGTTGAGTGAGCCTTTCCCAGGAATTTAGTAAGCCTGATTGAGCTAGTTCATTTCCTGGTCATGCTTGGTCAGGTTGTTTTGAGCTTGATCCCTTTAAGCCTTATCATGTTGAGTGTTGTCCCTTTGAGCCTGGTCCTATTGGTCAAGGTAGAGGAAGGGTTCATCAAATCCTTCAAGCATCCATGAAGGGCGCTCCCACCCAACAACCACAATCTTGTGTAGGTGTTTTCCTCCTTCCGAGAGGTTTCACCCTTGGTTGTGCACTCAACATCAGCCATGATGACCAATTTTGTGCTTGCTCCATGTGGACTAGAGATTTATGTCTACCAAAGAGATTTTTCTTCTTTGTTTGAGACCTTGGGTGATCAGGACTAGAGGGTTTATGTCCCTGCTGAGTTGAATCAAAAAATTTTGTTCCTTCATGCAAATTTGAGGAAGCTAGAGGAAGGGGGAAAGGAATTCTCGAAGCTCTGGAAAACATCTTGCAAAATCATGAGAGTATGAACCATATATAAATTACTTTATGCAATTTGACATTCTGCACTCTCCCTAACTTCTTCTTGGTCCCGGAGATGTCTCATTAGTAGGTTCCTAACAGCCTAGTGGCCATTACCAATATTCCTTCGATCATGTGCCTCCATGGTAGCGACTAGGCAACAAATGTGCATCGATGAGTCTTTTTCAAATTTCTCTTTGCCTTGACCATGATAGGGAAGGAGAGGCTAAAACCCATGTCCTCTACCACCACTCCTAGCTCGAGCCCTCTCGTGGACCATGATGATAAGATTTTGACCTTAAACACCTTGAACCTCTCTGCCCCGCAAGAGTCACAAAGTCTAGCCACCCACAAAGCTGAAAAACTAAGGGAATGAATGTCCTACTAAGCGCTAATGGAAAAATTCACGCTCTTTACTGTTAGTAAATTCCATATCCTTAATTGGTTGCCCATATGAAACCTTTAGAGTGCTCAGAGAATGGATGCCACCCTCCCCTTCTCATTAATGAATCAAGTAGGGTTGGCATGAGAAGCTTGTCTCACCTTGTTAGATGTGAGGACACCCGAATCCAGGATAGTATAAATAAAAAATTAACACAAATAAAGATAAGAAAATAGAAATGAAAAATATTATTAAAAAAAGTGATGTTTTATGTAAATTAACAACACCACTCTCAGTATTTTCCCAAAGCTAACTTAACATGTATTGTTCTCTCCCTTGTTGCAAGTTTGACATTCAAAAACAACATTCCATTATTGCAAACAACTTATTATTATTATTATTATTTAATCAACTACATTTTAGCTTTTAGATTTTTTTTATTACTAATCTTTTTGAATTTCCTATGATTTCATAATGAACTTGAAAGGAATTTCAATAGAATTTTAGACGAATTTCTTGAAATTATTAGTGTTTGTGGCTTAAGATTTTGGAACCTCATCAAATAAATTCACCTAGGATGAAAATTAGTAAACTTCAAATTTAATCAATTTTGTTTACCGAACGGCAGAAGATATGTTGTAAAGTTAAATGTTTTGATGCTTTTAACGTTTAACAATCATTTAATTTATATGAATCCCCTAAATAAATCACAAATTTCAAAATTGTATTCAGAAATAAACATGCCTATCCACTAATTATGGCTCTCAATAAAATAATTTAAACCGTTTTCTATAATTAAATTAAATTGATTAAAGCTTATTCCAAAATAAACGCATCATAATTAACCTGCCTTTTAATAAAATAATTTAATTAATTTAATTAGATATTAGTAATACAAATTTTCTTTTTTAATCAAATATTACTTCTTTATTATCATAAATTGATCAATTAATTTATAATGCAAGACACTCCACTCATATCATATTTGTATACATTTATTGAATATGTATATATAGATTAATGATGATAATACTTACAACAGAGTGTATAAAAAATTAGAAATCTTATGTTTGTCTCTCCAATCAATAATAATAATGAAAATTGAAAACGTGAAACAAAAATGAAGATAACTATATAGATAAAAAAACTACATGGATACAATTTTCTCATGCATTTAGATAAAAAAATTTACAATACAATTATCTCATGTGTTTAATAGTTCTTTTATCATATATGTTGAATTTGAAGGGATCATAAATTTGTCTTTGACAAAAAGTTTTACCACATTAAAATTCCAAATTAGGCAAAATTTTAAATGTCTTTATTTTTACCAAAGCCACTACCATTTCTTAAATGAAAATGAAAAGGTTAATTCAACACAAAGAATCCAAAATATTGCTCTAAAATCTTTTAATATTTCATTTAATTAATTATTTGTAAAATGAATCTTTAGAAAAAAATCATATCTTATGGATATATTAAAATCTATGTACACAAAAATATTTCCACTTCAAAATTGTAATATTTGAAAATATTGATTTGACGTAGTTTTATTATAAATTTTGTTATCATGCCATGTAAAAAACATCATTAAATTTAATATTAATATTGAAAGATTAATATTATTCAACTTAATAACTTTTAATTAATACAATATTAAATTTAAGCTATAATATTTTTTTATTATTATTATTATTTAGACATATATTAATTGTAGATATATATGGGACGGAAGAACAAATACATAGAGTGGTGGAGGTGGAGAGATAGAGGGAGTGAGAGAAAGGAGGAGAAAGGGAGGGATGGAGAGATGGAGTTGCAAGGAGAGAAAGGGAGGGAATAAGAAAGACATAGAGAGATAAAAGTGGAGAGAGAATGCTTATGCTTGGGGTGAGATAGAGCGACAAAGAAGGAGAGATGGAGAGAAGGGGAGGATGGAAGGAGAGAGAATGAGAGAGGGAGGGAGACAATGACAGAGTTGGAGGGAAGAGAGAGAGAGAGTTGAGGGGAAGAGATACACGGAGCTGAAAGAGAAAGGGAGAGAGAGGAAGGAAGAGAGCAAGGATGTGAGAGAGACAAGGAGAGAGGAAGGGAGAGAGAGAGGAAGGTAAGAATAAAGACACATAGAGAGAAAGGTGGAGAGAGTGATAAGGAGTGATAAGGGAGATGGAGAGAGAGGGAGAGAGGAGAGAAGAAGGGAAGAGAGATACAAGGGGGGAGAGAGGGAGAGAAGGGGAAGAGAGAGAGTGCGAGAGAGGAAGAGGGAGGGAGAGATAGATAGATATGGAGAAAGATTGTGTATGTTTTGGGGATGATATATAAAGACAAAAGAGAGACAAAGGCAGATAGAGATATAGATGGAAGGTGAAGAGAGGGAAGAAGATAGAGATAGAGAGAGGGAGAGATAGATAAATATGGAGAGAGAGAGCATGTGTGTTTGGGGGATGAGATAGAGAGACAAAGAAGGAGAGATGGAGGGAGATATAGATATAGATGGAGGGGGGAGAGAGGGAAGAAGCTTTCTTTCACTAGGTGCATTGATTTTAGTGTAGATGGTGATTTCTTACCCTATTTGATTGCTTGCACTGAAGGATATAAATTAAATTAGAGGGGAGAGTAGGAATTAAGAGAGAGAGGAGAGGAGTGAGAGAGGGAGAGAAGGCTAAGAGAGAGAGAGAGAGAGGGAGACACAAAGATGGAGGGGGAGAGAGGACGAGAGAGAGAAGGAAAGATGGAGAGAGAAAGTGACAGGGTTGGAGAGCAGAGAGAGAGAGAGAGAGTGATGGGGGGAGAGAAAGGGATAGAGAGGAAGGATGAGAGAGGAGAAGATTGGGAGGGACAAAGAGATGGAGTTGGAAGGAGAGAGAGGGGGGGAAGAAGAAAGACAGAGAGAGAGAGAGAAGTGGAGAGAGAGAGAGGGAGTGACAAGGGAGATATGGAGAGTGTGTGTGTATGTTTGGGGGTGAGATAGAGAGATAAATAAGGAGAGATGGAGGGAGATATATCTATTGATGGAGAGGGGATAGATGGAAGAATATTTATTACACTAAAGCATTGATTTTAACATACACGGTGATTTCTAATATTGTTTGATTGCTTGCGCTAGATGCATTGATTTCAATGATAGTTGATTGCTTGCACTAGATGCATTGGTTTCAATGTAGATGTTGATTTCTAATGCTATTTGATTTCTTGCAATAGATGCATTGATTTCAGTGTAGATGTTTTCTAATTCTATTTGATTACTTGCACTAGATGCATTGATTTTCAATGTAGATGGTTATTTATAATCCTATTTGATTGCTTGCACTAGATGCATTGATTTCATTGTAGATGGTGATTTATAATCCTATTTGATTGCTTGCACTAAATGCATTGATTTCAATGTAAATGTTGATTTCGAATGCTATTTGATTGCTTGCATTAGATGCATTTATTTTAGTGTAAACGTGATTTCTAATCCTATTTGATTGCTTGCACTAGATGCATTGATTTTAGTGTAGATGTTTTCTAATTCTATTTGATTGTTTGCACTAGATGCTTTGATTTTAGTGTAGATGTTGATTTCTAATTATATTTGATTGATTGCACTAGATGTATTGAACTCAATGTAGATGTTGATTTTTTATTATATTTAATTGCTTGCACTAGATGCATTGACTTCCATGTAAATGTTGATTTTTAATTCTATTTGGTTGCTTGCATTAGATGCATTGATTTCAGTGTTGATGTTTTTTTCTAATCATATTTGATTGCTTGCATTAGATGCATTGATTTAAGTGTAGATGTTGATTTCTGATTTGATGTAACTGGATGTATAACGGTACATTAGTTTTAAAGTGATTGGATTAATATTATGATTGATGTTAGTTTAATCACAAAAAAATTTATTGGCAATGTGCATTATTTTTTTGTGTTATAGTAATTCAACCTACTAATATTGGAGAACAAGAGAGAAAATGTATATTTACTACAATAACTCGAGTTAACTCGATTTGTATGGTTTCTGATTTCAAATGCACTTTTCATATAATCAATATGAAAATATGACTAAACTAATATGGGTGACAATAAAAATAGTAGAATAAAATAGTTGAGATTGATCATAATGAAGCCTTTGTAATGGACTACATTCTTATTATTCACATTTTTTCTATTCAACACTATTACATTGTCACTTTGCATTCAAAATTTTTATTTCATCATTTTTCATAATTAAAGTTACTAACAATATCTATCATCTCAATAGATTGAGGTACCTCAAGCAAATTTAAAATTAAAACTACTCTTCAAGATATATTTAATAATACCTAGAGGGACAATATTACGAATTAATTAGTTGTAAAAAACTGTGATACCTAAAATTAAATGAAATAGATGTGCAATATCAATATTCTTGGAAGCTATTGACAAGATTATCTTCCTTCTTCTTCGCCAGCTAATCACTAATAGACAATTACATGTACATATATAAATATAACACTAAAATTGTAACATTCATAAACATTACCATCCAAATCCAATCACATAAACACACAAACCAATCAAAACATCCAAACACAAACATACACATAAACATTACCATCCAAATCCAATCACATAAACACACAAACCACTCAAAACATCCAAACACAAACATACACAAACTACTCAGAACATGCAACCGCAGATGTGCAAACCATTGAAGGCAAACAATATAGACTAAATTAAAGCACAAAATTATATGGTCATGTCAAGTAAAGAAAACATAATGTAAATTTCAAAGTATGAAGTTTATCTCAAACATATACATAATAATGATAATCTAAAAATATGACTTGTTGCCCTCAGCCTAGATGGATCTAAGGTTCGCACCTCGAGGGATTCAATCCCTCTCGAAGCATGATAGGTCTGGAGTTAGATGGATCTAGGCTCACAATTTAGAGTCAATCTTAACTCTCAATAATATCATAATATCATATATCTCTCCAATTCCATATTAATACTGGTGTAAAATTATAAAACAATGATATACCATGCAAATTGTGAATTTACTAACCCTCTCACATTTTTAAACCGTAACTAACCTTGTGATATTACACTCCATTTTTAAACATATGTGATATTATATTTGGAGTTGTCTATAATGCGACTTTTTGGAGATTTCGGTGACGGAATCTGGCAGAAGAAATTGAGGTTAAATCTTGATTTGTTGCAGTTAAACTGGTTTTTTAACTGCATATTTGGATTCAACAACCTGAAAAACCCCGGGGACGCTTTGATTGTGCAGAAACTAGCCATTAAACTTGCTATTCCAATAAATTGATGCCGGATTTTGACTGGAAAAACAGAGCGGAAAAGCTTTCAAAAAATCGCATTAAAGACAACTGCATTATATTTCATTTGAACGGTAAGGTTTGACTGAGTCGAGAGGCTTATTTTACAACCCAATGTGAAGGTGATGTGTAAACATGTTCATATTCAACTTGGAGTTGACACATGTCCCTCTTAAAACAAAAATAAAATATTCTCTAAATAGAAAAACAATAAAGAAAATAAATATGCTATACATGTTTAATTAATTGTCCATATGGCCTAATATAATTTCATGTAAAGTAATTAAAAGTAAAAAAAAAAAATATGTGAGTGAGAAATTTATACATTATATTTTTCAAAAATATTTTAATACTCCATATCAACTTCATGTGTGTGTGTGTTAAAAATGTTTTTTAATATTGTATAGAATAAAATATATTTTATGGGTAAAATAACAAAAAAAAATAGTGTGTTGATAAAATAGCACATGTAATTTGTACAACATTCAAAAATACAATTTAAACAATGAAAATTTACACATTGTTTTTGGCACTGTAAAAGAAGTTTGCACTTAAAGAAATTTGATCCCTCTCAGCCGGCGTTAGATCTAGCCTTAAATTGAATTTAATTATGTTATAAACCAAATAATTATTATATTATATGTTTTTGAGAAATCTTAAGAACTAATTTCAAATAACAAAGAGAAACTAAAAACTCTTAAAAAAAAATTATATTATTTAGACAACCCCGTTATAAACAACCTGCTCCATAAATAGCCCATTAGTCCGAGTGGGGCGCCCTTAGCGGCGTACACACCCTTAATGAAGACAACCTGCCCATGACAGGTTTTGAATTCAATCATATTATTGAGTTTACCTTTCGTGAGAAGTCAACATCTTCAATTGTTTCTCACGGTGACTTCTTGCTACAGTGCCTGCCTGGTGTAGTATATTGATCTTGTGGAGGTTGTATGGAACATTCAATGCTTCAAGGAAAAAGGCCTCTTTAAGGTGGAAGGTTCGAATTTTGGAACAACTTTCTGTTATATTTTTATCTTCAGCCCTCTTTTGACTCATCCGACTAACAGTCCTGATTGCAGGCATAATTCTGAAGTTTCGGCTTTGAGATCTAGTTATGGAGGAATATACGTGGGTGCTCTTTGAGATTTCAGGCTTGGTGGAAAGAATTTCAGGTATGTAAGCTTTTGGGTTCTGCAAATAGTTGATTATTTTCTCTTCATTCCTACAAATTTTTGTTTTTTTGATATATATATATATATATATATATTACAATAAAATATATTAAATATTTTTTATATATATTTTGTGTTTTTTGTTTTCTGGTTTTTAATTAAATATTACATTTTAAATTAAGTGTTATGGTATAAATAAAAATTTAACACATATATAATAAAAATTAACAACAAAATTTAAAATTTAATATATTTTTTTATTGCACGAGGAATTTGTTTTAGGAAGGAGAGATAAACATTTGATCATTTATGGGTTGCTTGCATGGAACAAGAACCTAGAATCAAAGCCAAAAGACAAAGGAGACACTCAAGAAACCAATTCATAGGATTTGTTTTAGGAAGGAGAGATAAACATTTGATCATTTATGGGTTGCTTGCATGGAACAAGAACCTAGACTCAAAGCCAAAAGACAAAGGAGACATTCAAGAAACCAATTCATAGGATTTTGCAGTCTAATCCAAGAAGTTCAATGGTAAGAAGAAAATTGGCTTTCAAAGGAAGAATTCAAACGAAAGCCCTGCCCCTCAAGAGAACAAAGATATGTCCAAGGTTCAATGCTATGGATGTCATCAATATGGTCACTACAAAAAAAATTGTCCTAATAAATCAAATGGCAAGAAAAGGAAGGGAGAGGATTAGGCTTCAATAACTGAAGAAGTGGAACCCTCCAAGTAAGTCAAGAATAAAGAAGTACATAATTTCTTCTATTAATAACAACAAGGCTAGGGATTGTAGCCATTTTATGAGATTGAGCCTAAATGTACCAGGTTTGGTTTAATTTCATTTGATTTGATAAAATTGATAGAGTAGCTTTTATTGATGGTAAAACCATTGGTATTCATACTTCACCTCTTCAAGTTCTTGTTCATTGACATTAATCTCTGTGATCTTTGGCATTGTCATGTTTAGCTTATTCCAAAATAGATCATGAAGATGCTTGTAATAATTGTGCCCCAGGAAAGAATATTAGACTTAAAATTCTTTTTGATGTTTATAAAAAATCTTGGTGAGACATCATCCTTTGTATTCTTGATTGATTGTTCTTACTTTCGGTTTCTTGATTGAAGTTTTGAATGAAAAAATTGCAAGCTCAATTATGTTATATAATGCCAAGTTTAATTTTTTAGTGATCTTATGGCATCTATACTTTAAAGAAGATCTAGGGTTCCAGTTTAAAACCCTTGTTGATCATTGTAAACCCTATCTAATAAAAAAGACTGAAGAAAGTTTAGGACTTGTTGTCTAAGCCCTAGGATGTATTTCTCCCATTAAAAACCATAGCTCCTTAATGACGATGTTGTCAAGGAAGTTTTACTATTGAATGCAAATAGACCAAGATCAAGAGGGAGTTGATATACTTTCAAAGAGATAAGCACTTTCTTATTACTATTGTTGCTTTTATTTCAGTCTCTTGTATCTATATATCGATCTTGTTTGTATTTTTTCTTCCTTGGCCTCCTAATGAGGATTGCAGGAACTTGATGAAGATTGCCAAGGCTATGGTAATCAATGGAAGAACAAGATTGATGAGAATTGGATTCAGAGGGACCGAAAAATATCAACTTGATTGAAGTATTTCTCTATTTATGAAGTATACAAGTCCATTGCGACTTCCAAAATTGACTGAAGTCTTTAAAGAATGGTGCTTATCCATAAATGCCAAAGATGAAAGATGAGAATATCTATGTTCAATGAAAGAGGGAGATAACTAAAGAATCTTATGATCTAGGTAGATAATGGTGGCCACCCACCTATTCCACTTGGACCCCCAACATTGTTTCTTCTAGTTTCCTTAATTGTAGCACAATTTACTATTTTTGGTAGTTTTGCAGGTCTTGAACTTTCAGAGTCGTTTTGAGGCCCTAAACGGCTTTTTTTTTGGAAAATGGGCAAACTCGTGGTGTACAATAGGGATTTGTAGTTGAAACTTGTAGTCCTTGGATGGATCTTTCTAACGAGATATCAAACACATCAAACAAAGATCGTATGCCAAAGTTACAACCCTGGGAAGTTGGTGTACCAACTAACCCCAATGGGGCCCACAAACCTTTAGTGCTTCATCTCTTAGGGTTAGGTTTTTGAATTTTTCAGGTTTTCCCTTATTTCTCAATAATAAAAAGGCCTGCGAGCCTCATTGTAACATAGTTTAGAGGCATGTAGCCGCCACATCTCTTCTTAGAGATAAGCTGTCATTGCTCGAGCTAGTTTATTTCCATTCTGCATGTAAACAATTTCAATTTTTGTTATCAATGAATCGAAGTTTAGTTTTTGTTGTTTCTTTGTTTTTCTATTTAAATATGTATTTCATTTTGTTCCTGCATAAATTTGGATCAGTGGTATCAACACGATCTACTCTTTCTCTTTTTTTTTGTGCATGTCCCCATTGAGGTTGGGATATAAGGAGTTAGGGATCGAATTGGTTGAACCTTTACAAGACTCGCCTCACCGACCCTGATAGCCTCCCATGGTGGAAGCAAATAAAGATGAGGGAGCAGGAGATCCTTTCAAAATATTTCTCATAGAAGCCCTCGTGCAACAAAGGAACACAATGATGGAAAAATTTGTCCAGTTCCTTTGGTGGATGCCCACTAGTGATGCATATTCATCCAACAGCCAGCCTCAAGGTGCCACCCCCTTCAAGGTACAAGTCAAATTTAACATTCCCATATTTGAAGGTCAGACAGATGCAGGTGATGTAGATAAATGGTTAAATATGTTGGAATGGAAGGATGTTTTTCGGATCATGATTTTTCCAATAGGGAAAAAAATACTTTTGCACTCCTCAAAGCCGCCCCCCACGTCAAGGACTGGTGGGAAATATACTGTGAGCAGAGGGTTGAGGGGGAACCCTCACTATTTTTAGTCACACCCACTTGGAATTCTTTCTGAGATGGCTTCAAGGAACAATTTTACCCTGTCAAGGGCTATGAAGATAAGTACATAAAGTAGACCACACTGCGACAGGGAAGGGACCAATAGTGCTGGAGTTCACAATTTTTTTTCATACCATAAGCACAAAGTTGGATATCAAGGATTCTGAGCAGCATATGGTACTCAAGTACCATGACTATCTACACAAATACATCCAAGATGAGATGAAGTTCCTAGACATCTTATCACTTGGCATCACCTACCGATACACTGTCACGGTTGAGTAGAAATTTAAACAGAATAAGCGATACTTTGGATCTACAAATCTGAAGCAAGGGAAAGGCACCCCCAAACCAAAGAACAAAGGACAAAGCCAAGGCGGGGTGACCTAAGACAACTTGTTGAAGTCATAAGAAAGTAACAACACCATAAAGATAAAGAAGGACACTAGAAAGTGGCGTGAGTTCCATAAGGTCCCCACTCACAACACAAGTGAGTGTCGAACCAAACAATCACTGGTGGTCAAGCTGAAGGCTTCAAAGTCAGATGCATATTCCGACTCTGAGTTAGAACCTAACAAAGAGAATGATAAAGGGAAGCAGATTGTTTATGTGGATCCTAGCCCCATTGTTGCCACCACCAAGATCTAGAGGATTGAGCTCGAAAATCTAGAGGAAGGGGAGTGTCTATTCCACTCATAAATGTGGGTGAAGGGGTCTCCGTTGCAGTTCATTGTTAGTAACGGGATCCAAAAGAACCATATATTGGGAGAGGTCGTTAAGAGGTTGTTCCAACTGACCACACCACACCCACAACAATACACCATCCAATGGCTCCACCAAGGATGAGATCTTCACATCAGACAACAGTGTAGTCTTCCCTACAACATCAAACCCTTTACAGATGAGGTATTGTGTGACATTTCTCCTCTTGAAGTTTGAGATGTATTATTAGGCCAACCATACTTGTGGAAGCGCCATGTTGTGTATGAGTTGAGGCCTCACAATATTATTATTACTTTGGGCAGTAAGTTATACAAAATACCAAAGGTAGCCCCACCTACCACCATCTCTTTGATCTTTGTTAAGTAATGCAGTAAGATCATCTCCCAAATCAGGAAATTTATTTTCTTTCTGATTCATTCTCAAAGCAAGGGGAAGATCATGGCCACATCCATGGCCCCCACGAAGGGTTCCACCATACAATAGAAGTAGGTGGATAAGGCCATTGAAGAATACACGAACATCATCTCCTCACCCACAGTGGTACCTTTGCACATTCAGGTCAAACATTCGATTGATTTGACTCCTTGAGCACCTCTACCTAGTGGGCTGATATACCACCGCTCTATTCTAGAAAATGAAGAAATCAAGTGGAAGATCCAGGAGTTGCTATAAAAATGGCACATTCGACCAAGTTCCTCACCTTGTGGGAGCCTTATTGCACTTGCACAAAAGAAGGATGGGACCTAGAGACTCTACATTGATTATTGGGCACTAAATAAAATCACTTTCAAGAACATGTATTTGATCCCATAGATTGATGATCTTCTTGACTAGCTCAAAGGGGCCAAGTATTTCAGCGAAGTCAATTTAAAGTCTGGTTATCACCAGGTTCCAACAAAACCCACGAATGTAAGGAAGGCCACCTTCAAATCCAAGAAAGGCCTTTTTGAGTGGTTGGTCATGCTTTTCGAGTTGACAAATGCCCCTACAACTTTTATGAGGTTGATGGATGACATCTTGCAGCCATTTACCAACTCATTCATGATTGTATATTTGGACGACATCTTCATCTTCAACAAGATTTGGGAAGAGCACTTGCAACACATTCATTAGGTCCTTCAAACCTTGCAGCAACACAAACTTTGTGCCTACTTGGATAAATGCACCTTTGGCATGATACAGGTCCAATATCTGGGTTACATCATTGATGAGCAAGGCGTGCATGTGAATCCAGCTAAGATCCAAGTCATTCGGGATTGGTCAACCCTGACCACTCTAACAAATCTTGCAGCTTTTTGGGCCTTGTCAACTTTTATTGGAGGTTCATGTTGGGATTCTCTCATATCGCTTGGCCTTTGAGTCAAGTTACCAAGGGCAGAGTGAAAACAAACTTTTTCTGGTGGGTGAAAGTATGAAGATAGGTTACACTTTTGGGCCAAATGTGGCGATAAAATTTCAATTTTTTCCTCTTTTATCAAATTGAAGCCCTCAAAATTCATATAAGCACTGTGAATTTTGATTCAGATTAATAAGAAAAATTATGGAGAAATATGTTGTTGTACTAATGATATTTTTTGCAAAAATAGTTAGTGTCATATAATATGTCAATTTCCATTAAATGAGATGCTTGTCCTTGCAAATTTTCACACATCTTAAGAGGTATGTGTGTGTTCACGTAGCATAAGTTAGTCTAAAATGTGTATTTTTATTAAAAGAAATTATATATGAGCATAGTCTAGAAGGAGAGAGCTAAGTTTTTTCATATTAATTTTTTTTTAATACAAAATTATATTTTTTTATTATTTTTCAAAGTTAACGAAATACTATTTCAATTTTGTAGACACGTGTTCACGTAAGGTTTTTTTTTCAACGATTTAAATAAATTGAAAAACTAAGAGTACCATTTTGAAGAGGACTCATAAACGAAGATAGTGGTATTGTTTGAATTTTTTTCGTTGTGTATATTTTATGATATTGATTTTTTATTCAACCCCTTTAAAATTGTTTAAAAAAATTTCAAGCATTATGTTTAAAAGAAATTAGATAAAAAAATATCATATGAATTCGAAAATGTCAAACCCATATGCCATTGGATAGAAGGTTCCTTCCCAAATCCAACATGATCAATTCCGCCACTTAAAGGCAAATTGTGCTTGGAGTCCGCTAGGGTACAAAATGGTGTTCTAGAAGTGGTAGAGGAGCTAAAACTTTGTTTTTTAGGCCCTCAACAACTCAATTGAGTGCTTCAAATGCTTGATCGAGTGTTTGAAATTAAAATTTCAAATATCTTGATCAAGGGTTTAAGAAACCCTCAATCATGGTTAAACAAAGGATCGATCAAGCTATAGGCTCCATCGAGCTATCATAGTTATCGTTTAAAAAAAAGGGAAAAAATGAAACCTCTCAATACTTTCCTGTAATCGAGTTATAAAATGTATTTATTTTATTTTTTTTAATAAATATTCAAATATATTCCAAACTTTAATTTTCCTTAATTATAATCCAAATTTTATTTTAGTTTACCAAGAAAATAATTATAATTATATATAGGTAACTTTTTACATTTTCAAATTTCTTAAAAATAATAATTTGTTTATTGTTTTGATTTCAAATATCACATGTTTTTATACTTAATCATCTTATAAATTTTTATGTAGAAATTTTATATAAAAACAAATCAATTAATAATAAAACAACAAACTAAACTAAACTAATTTTATAATATTATTATTTTAAAAATAATTTCATACGAACATTTAAATCTAGATTACTCAAATTCAAATTAGTCAAACAATATTTTAAAATTTATGATTTCCTTATGTTTTTATTTAAAAGATATATGTTTCAAACTTAAGTGAGGAGCACAAATTTCTATATACACTTCGCACTTGTGAGGATATAATTGAGCATAATCACATTTTACAGGTTGAGAGATATTTATAACGACAGATACCATTGTATCCATTACAACTACATTAATTATAACTTACAATGTGTGTGTGTGTGTGTGTGTGATTTTAATAGATATCATTATGACTCAGGGAATAGTTTATATTAGCTCTTTAGTGAATTTTATAAAATATACATTTCCAACAACATCAAATTCACATTTTTGAAATACACTTATTCGAATAAAAATCTATAACATTTATTAAATTAAATTGATAAATTTTCTTATGTTTAATCAATTTATTATTTAAGTTATAACATTGAAATTTTAAATCATATTAAAAACTAAATTTTAAGTTACCAAATTATAAATAAGAATATCACAATTTGAATTGCAAGTGGGATAGAATCCTTTTTCAAATTTATACACCAAAACACTTGAAATGCAATGAGAAATTAATCCACATCGTTGTTAGTTACATATTCAAATGTAATAAATAATTAAATTTGTTTTTTTCTTAAACTATTGAGTACTTAAAATTATAAAGTTTGCATATCATTATTAATATTTATATAAATTTAAAAATTTCTAGCTTTAAGGTTCGATGGAGCTTTAGGGATCAATCGAGACATAAAGCTCGATCGAGCTCCTAACCTGAGGTTACAAAGGAGCTCGATCGAGAGTTAGTTTTAATGCTTGATCGAGCTATTTTTTCAGTGCTCGAGGAACTCGATCAAATGCTTTAAAAAGGCATCGAGTCCTTAAATGGCTCGATCGAGCTATCATTTTTTCTACCCAAATGTGCCCTCTCTCACCAAAATGTGCAACCCAGCTGCATGCTTTCACGCTAATCTGAGTCCCAATAGAAGGTGTTTGTTGAGCTAAAGCACCGCCTCTTCTTTGCACCAGTACTCACATTGCCAGAACTGCAACAGCCATTTGAAATTGAGACATACACCTCTGACTATGCTACTAGTGCAGTTCTCACCCAACAAGGGCATCTGGTAGCCTATCACAGTGAGACACTTTCCAACACAATTTGGAAATAGTCCACCTATGATAAGGAGATGTATTCCATCATGCAGGCTTGTCGGCAATTGAAACATTACATTTCGGGGAAGGAGACAATCATCCACACAAATCACTGACCCCTGTAATTTATACATACCCAAGGGAAGTTGCAGAACGATCAACGTTAGAAGTGGTCCACATATCTGCAAGAATTCCATTTGAATATAAAATAAAAGAAGGGCAGCACCAATCGTATTGTAGATTGCCTCAGTTGGCCACCGATTGCAGCAATGACCATTGTTCTCAACCCTTGTGGCCACAAAACCTCTTTATGGCTGTAACTATATAAGAATACTCCAGATTTCACCACCACATATTAGATGCTAGTGGATGGCAAGCAGGTTCCAGACTTCCACCTCCATGATGCATTATTATGCTACTTGGGCCACCTATGTGTTCCTTCAAATGAGTGTGCCAAGTTGATTTCAGATTCACACTACAATCAGGTCACAAGACACTTTGGTGTGGATAAAACTGTGGTCGTACTACATAAGTACTTTTATTGGCCAAATCTTCGACAGGATGTTGGAAAATTCACCAGATCATGCATTGTCTATGCCATCACAAGGCTTGTATACTCTTATCCCATGGGAATCCATTTCCATAGACTATATATCTAGCCTTCCTTCTACCAAGCATGTAAATGATTGTGTATTTGTGGTAGTCAATTGATTTTCTAAAACGGCCATACTCGTTGCCTTTAAGAAGAGTATCATAACAAAGGCCACTGCCAAACTCTTCTTTGAACGAGTGTGGGTAAGTTTTGGGATCCCATAGACCATTATATCGGATTGGGATAAAAGGTTCCTAAGTGCGTTTTGGTCAAGCCTTTGGTCATTATTGGACACCAAGCTCACCATGTAATGTCCCTTCCTAAATTAATTTGTCTCAAGTTTATTTCCATAATTTTAGCATTTTTGGTGATCATCGGACCCAAGAATTTTTGGGAGAAAGACTTAGGAGAAAAGGGGAGGTTGAAGTATTTTTCTAGAGGAGCGTGGGGGCCACACACATAGGGGAAAACACACTTGCCAATGAAAGAATTCAAATAATCAAGGAAAGGAGGTCGAAGAGCTTGTTGGAGGGGCCCACATGGGAAAAAGGAACTCACAAATTATAAATAGGAGAATCTTAGCCTCATTTTGGGTCTTTTGCCAATTAGACTTATTAATGTTTCTTGAGCTGCTTAGCCGGGTCACTTTGCTATTCAACACCAAGTTTTCCAAGAAGAGAGCTCACCCTTTCTTCGAGGCACTTTGAGTGCCACCCTAGGGAGGTCAAATCATTACCAATTTGGTGAGGATTTTGGAGGGATTCAAAGCTAAACACTCAACCACTCATTAGGCTAGTGCGTATTCCAGGAGGACGTAGAAGGGGATACACTTGGGTCATTTTAGTTGTCTTCTGGGCAATAATAGTAGGGAGAAATTTGGCACAGGAGCTTCAGGGAGAGATCAATCTATTTGAGGAGTTTTGGAGCAGGAGATTGTTGATTGAAGGTAGCATGACTTGGTGCATCTAGGGCCAACGCAAAATCCATTCACTAGGCACACGGGGGAGTTTGTGGGACGAGTTTTGGAGTTGGTTTTGTCGGGAGAAATAAGGAGAAATTTGGGGGCAGTGTGACTCAGAATTTTGGGAGTGATTGGAGGACTTTTTTCTGAGATTTTTTAGGCAAGTCGTATTTCCTAGCTGTTGGAGGAGGACGTGGTATTTGGGGCCGAATTTTGGGGGTTAGAACTAGCCCAAACAATTTTTGGGTTTTGTTGGGTTATTTGTGAGGAGCTTGGGGCTAATTTTATAGAATTTTGTGAGCACCGGAAGTGGGGTTTCCAACAACATATTTTCAACGAAAAGTGTAGTTTTCTAGGGCAGCGCAGGGCATCATTGGAGCATCTTATTCTATCTTATGGGCTTGATATTTTTTCACTTGGTTATTTTCAAGCTTGCTATTGAGATAAGCCCAAGTGCACTCCTTCCACACTATTGTACTATTTATCCAATTACTTAATAAGATGGCTCAACTAGTTGACATTTATGGATTTTACATTGGTGTTCACTGAATGTTTTAAAATATTTTGTTGCATGTGTTGTTTTTCTTTACATATCATTATTTTTCATAATTAGGAACATTACAGTGGTATCAGAGCTTCGATCTTGGTTCATCCATGGGGTTAACTTTCCTATGAACGAGGAGGATAGGCAGGATGTGACTTGTCAGAGAAAGAGGTACCGGAGCAGGGAAAGGGAGTTGCATATTACACCTAATATAAAGGCACATGGGAAGGCAATAGTGGTATCAAATATGGGGGAACCAAAGAGTAAGGAGGAAGTAGCATTTGATAGCCTCTTCAAGGCCCTAAATCATTTAGCTAAGGGGCAAAAGGAGATGTTGGAGGAGATCAAACAACAGAATAGGGACAAGAGCATTCATCGTGAGATAATATTTGGAAAGACTTCAGGGGCCTCACAACAGTATGACCACCCTTCACCAGGGAATCACCCATCAACTTTCAGTTAGCTAACCAGAACCACATTGCCTACTTTCCTAACATCAACACCTAGTGAGCAAGGAGGGTCAGATGACTAGATGCCCATGGGAGATTTCTTCAGGGAGTGGCAATCGATGGGGGAAGATTTCAAAGCAACCTTATCATTAAGAGATTATTTCCAGCTCAAAGAGAATGAGAAGGGCAGGTACAGTGGGGGATTGAGCACACAAAGCTTAGAGTTGAAACATATTATTGGGAGGATGCACTTCCTCACATATGATGACTATACCAAGTGCTCAACTCAAGATTGGGTGGATAAGTTGGATACATATTTCCAGCTTAGTTGGATGACAGAGGTGGAAGCCATCAAAATGGCTACCTTGAACTTGGAGGAGGAGGCACATGATTGGTGGTTTCATGGCTTGTCCACACTAGGGCATGCCAGTGTGACCTATTATGAGGACTTCACATGGAAACTAGTGGAGTATTTTGATAGGAGGGAATCAGAGGCTCACTTCAAGGAGTTGACCAAACTTAGACACACGGGCCACCCCGAGCATTACATATCATATTTTTTTATGGTTTCATTTATGGTTCCAGAATTTTTCGATGCCATAAGAGTGTACACATTCATAGAGGGGTTACAGGAGCCATTCCATGGACTAGTGAAGTCTCGCAAACCCTCTACCTTACAGGAGATTGTGACTTGTGATAGGGATTTTCCAGGGGAATCCACAAGACTAGAACACCCATTTCATCACAGACTCCCTACAAACAGAATGAGAATGACACTAGGCCCCCACAATGGCGAGTAGCCCAAGGGCGTGGGCAATTAGATAAGGATACCATGAGAGACTTTTGGAGGAGGAAACTACGTTTTACTTGTCGGGAGCCATGGGCACTTGGCCATCGATGCACAATGGGCAAGGCCCACTACATTGGGGTCTTCTCAGATGGTGGTCTGGAGGATTATGTGGAGGTATAGTTTGGTAGGGGAGATAGTGAGGGTCAGGCAAAGATGGGACCACCACCACCACCACCACCAAGGGGAGCACCTTTCGCACCATCCGGGGGAGTCCTCGCTTCTTTGCGTGGAATTACCAAATTTTTGACCTTGAGGATCTGAGGCACACTAAATAGAAAATGTGTCTTAGTTCTGGTAGACAATGGGGCCACCCACAATTTCATTAATTCCTAGATGGTTCAAAGACGGGGTGTCACTACAGAGGATTTTGAGGGGTTCTTAGTTTTGGTACCAGGTGATAGAACTATGTAGTGCACCCGATATGTCCCTACTTTGACAATGACTATGGGGAACTACTTAGTGACAAATCATTTCTTTATTGTGGATGTGTCAAACACCAACATGGTGATGGGTGTCTAGTGGCTCTACTCCCATGAACATGTCACTATTGATTGTAGGAAATTGGAGATCGAGTTCACCGGGTGGGATGGAAAGTTGGTGGTTCTTTGGGGTGTGCATTCATACCCTCCACAAATAGATTCAACACACCATATGGAGGCTGACTTGAGGCATGGGGACATAGCATGGGCAGTGGAGCTGAGGATTTTGAAGGGTGGGGGACAACTCACGCCACCACGACCAGACATACAAGCCATCTTGGACAGGTACCCAGTAGTGTTTGTGATCCGAATTTAAACAGGAACGTAACAAATTATAGAGATAACCATAAACACAAAGATGCAGTGGAAATAATACTTCATTTCATTAATGTAAAATACTGAAATATGGTTACAAACATAAATGGAAATAAACCAGCTAGGGCGATGGTAACTTATCTCTGAGAAGAGATATGGTGGCTACATGCCTCTGAACTCTGTTACAATGAGGCTCAAAGGCCTATTTATTGTTGAGAAACAATGGAAAACCCTTAACATCCCAAAACCTAACCCTAGAAGATGAAACGCCAAATTGCGGGCCCCGTTTTGGGTAAGTTGGTACATCAACTTCCTGGGGTCATAACTTTGGCACCCGACCTTCATTTTACGCGTACAATAGCTCGTTAGAAAGATCTTTCTGAGCATTACAAGCTTGGGAAGAGCAACATTGGTCCATGGACCTAACCCATGTTGCTCCCATATTTCCCAAAAAATGTCGTTTACGGCCTCAAACCGGCTCCAGAAGTTCAGGACCCGAAAAACTACTAAAAATATTAAATTGTGCTACAATTACGGAAACTGAAAAACTGAAAGAGACAGTTGTGGGGGTCCAAGTGGGATAGGTGGGTGGCCACCAACATCCACTTAGATCAGTTTGGGACATACCACCAGGGAAACCACCTGACAGGGGATTTGAGCACATAAGTGAGCTGGAGCCTCGGGTGCAGGAAGTTATCACCACTCCTTATAGGAATCCTAAGGCATACAAGGATGATATTGAGTGTGTCATTAAGGATTTGTTGGCGTTGGGGCACATTAGGCCGAGTTCTAGTCCCTTCGCTTCATCAGTTTTTCTGGTGAAGAAGAAGGATGGGACTTTGTGCATGTGCATTGATTATAGGGCACTCAACAATAATACTTTGAAGAACCGCTACCCTATCCCACACATTGATGATTTGATGCATTGGATTAGAGGAGCCACATACTTCTCTAAGATAGATTTGTGCTCGACGTACCACCAGATTAGGGTGAGGGATCAAGACATCCCCAAGACGACTTTTAAGTGCCACTATGGGCATTTTGAGTTTTTGGTCATGCCCTTTGGGTTGACCAACGCACCTGCAACTTTTCAGTTGTGCATGAATCATGTATTCCGTGGGAAGTTGTGAAAGTTTTTATTGGTTTTCTTCGATGATATTTTGATTTATAGTTGGACATGGGAGGAACGTTTACAACACCTGGAGATGGTGTTGCACATCTTAGAGGAGCAACAATTTAACTCCAAGTCGTCTAAGTATGAGCTGGTTTGGAAAATATTCTCTACTTAGGACACATCATTGGCACAAATGGAGTGAGGATGCATGAGGAGTAGATCAGGGCCATTTAGGAATGGCTAGAGCCTCAGAATGTGACCGAGTTGGGGGGATTTATAGGCATATGCACCTACTATAGGAAGTTTGTAAAGGGCTTCTCACATCTATCAGCTCCCCTCATAGATGTGACGAAGAAGGGAGATTTTGCATGGATGGATAAAGCACAGTTAGGATTTGATCGCCTCAAGGAGGTGATGAGTAGTTTCCTAGTTTTGACACTCTGAGATTTCACTTAGCCATTCACCTTGGAGTGTGATGCATCAGGTGAGGGGGTTGGCACAATATTATCTCAAGATGGACACCCCATCTCTTTTAATAGTTGGAAGCTCCTTCCACACAAGAGGTCGTATTATATTTGTGAAAAGGATATGTTGGCCATCATGCATGCATTTTCCAAATTTCGTAAGTATCTACTAGGAAACATATTTCGGGTGAAGACTGATCACAATAGTATTCACCATTTTATGGGGTAACAAGGCCTCAGTGACAAGCAACATAGGTGGGTCAACAAGGTGTAGGCATATGAAATTCATATTGAGTATGTCAAGGGCAAGCACAATGTGGTAGCAGATGCATTAGCCAAGAGGCCCGTGACACTTTCGCTCTTCAGAATTTGCCATGATTGGAAGGCGTAATTGTTGGGGGAGTACTCCAAGGATCAGTGGGCATGTGAGATTCTGGAGCGTATTCATATCGATGAGTGTTATAAGGTGAAAGTTGGAATCATATACTACAAACGACACATATTTTTAGTGTCAAGTTCATAGTTGAAGGAGAGGATTCTCCATGTAGCTCATGACTCTCCATTATCAAGGCACCAGGGGTTTCGGAAGACATATATGACGATTAGAGAGAGATTCACATGGAAAGCCTCAAAGGGAACATGCTGAGATATGTGCAGGTGTGTGAGGCTTTCCAGAGGAATAAGGGGGAGTTGACCCATCCATCCAATTTATTGCAGCCACTTCCCATCCCCGAGGGGAAATGGGAGAGTATCTCCATGGATTTTATCACAGGGCTTCCTACAATGAAGGAAATATTAATATGTGTTAGTGGATCGATTGAGCAAATATTCTCACTTCTTCGCCATTCCGACACAGTATTCAACGTCAAAAGTGGCCAAGTTTTTCTTTAGCGAGTTATCTCACTTGAATGGAATCACTAAGACCATATTTAGTGACAGAGATAGTCAGTTCATGGGGGAATTCTGTCATGAGCTTTTCATATTAGTGGGCATTGAACTTACCCCCAACACTAGTTACCACCCGCGAACCAACGGTCAAACTGAGAGGGTCAACAAATGGTTGGAAGGCTATCTTCAAAACTCTGTGACTGGGCAACAAAGAGCATGGATTCAGTGGTTGCATTTGGGCAAGTTATGCTACAACACCACTCGTCACATGTCCATTGGTATGTCACCTTTCCATGCCTTGTGGTTATGATGCTTTGTCTTTTGCTGACATTGTTTTTGGAGACAATCGGGCCCCCAAAGGCCAAAGATTGGATCCAAGAGAGCTCAGATATCCTCAAGGATATCAATGATAACTTATTGAAAACCCAAAATCAACATAAGATGTATCCATATAGGCACAGGATTGAGAGGTGGTTTGAGGAGGGGGACTTGGTCTTTCTGCTACTACAACCATATCGCCAGTCTACATTGAAGCAAAAGGGGATCGAGAATTTACAACCATGTTTCTATGGGCCATACAAGGTGACTAGGAGAGTTGGGGATGTGGTATATGAGATGGAGCTTCGACTAGGGAGAAATATT
This sequence comes from Pinus taeda, assembly GCA_000404065.3. Lineage (NCBI taxonomy): Eukaryota > Viridiplantae > Streptophyta > Pinopsida > Pinales > Pinaceae > Pinus > Pinus taeda. The sequence continues at coordinate 229,987 of APFE030750081.1, forward strand.
CACAATGTATTTCATGTCTCATGCCTTAATAAGGTGTTCAGGCAGCAGGTGACAACAACTATGTAGTTGCCTCCACTTGATGATGAGGGGCATTTGGTGTTGGAATCGGAAGCCATTTTGGAGACTAGGGAGAGGAGGTTGAGGAGAAGAAATATCAGGGAGTACTTAGTACGCTAGAGGAGCTTACTAGATGAGGATGCCACTTGGGAAGGTGAACACATACTTGAGAATCCAACACTGAAGTTGCTTGGGGACAAGCAACTTTTGGTAGGGGAGGATTGTAAGGTACCTTCCTAAATTATTTTGTCTCAAGTTTATTTCCACAATTTTGGCATTTTTTGTGACCATGGGACCCACGAAACTTTGGGAGAAAGACTCAAGAGAAAAGGGGAGGCCAAAATATTTTACTAGTGGAATGTGGGGGCCACACACATAGGGGAAAATGCACTTTCCAAAGAAGGAATTCAAATAGCCAAGGAAAGGAGGTTGAAGAGATTATTGGAGGGGACCACATGGGAAAAAGGAACTCACAAATTATAAATAGGAGAATCTCAGCCTCATTTTGGGTCATTTTCTAATTAAACTTACTATTGTTGCTCAAGCTACTTAGTCGGGTGACTTTGATGTTCAACACCGGGTTTTCCAAGCAGAGAGCTCACCCTTTCTTAGTGGGAATTCGAGTGCCACCCTAGGGAGGTCAAATCGTACCAATTTGGAGAGGAGTTTGGAGGGATTCAGATCTAAACACTTAGCCACTCACTTAGCTAGTGCGTATTCCAGGAGGACGCAAAAGGGGATACACTTGGGTCATTCTTGCTGTCTTCCGGGCAGTAATTTGCGGGAGAAATTTGCTATAGGAGATTTAGGGAGATATTAGTCTATTTGAGGAGTTTTGGAGTAGGATATTGTTGATTGAAGGTAGCACGATATGCTACATCTAGGGCTAGAGTAGAATCCATTCACTAGGCACACGTGGGAGTTTGTGGGATGAGTTTTGGAGCTAGCTTTTGTTGGGAGAAATAAGGAGAAATTTGGGGGCAGTGTGACTCAATATTTTGGGAGTGATTGGAGGACTTTTTCTAGGATTTTTCAAGTAGGTCGTATTTCCCACCTGTTGGAGGAAGATGTGTATTTGGGGTCAAATTTTGGGGTCACAACCAACCCAATCCCTTTCTGGGTGTTTGTGGGTTATTTGTGAGGAGCTTGGGGCTAATTTTATAGAATCTTCTGAGCACCGGAAGTGGGGTTTCCACCAAACAATGTATTTTTCTGGGGCAATGCAGGGCATCATTGTAACAACTTATTCTATCATTTAGGCTTGCTATTTTATCACCTGGGTCTTGTCAAGATTGCCATTGAGTCAAGCCCAGGTGCACTCCTTCCACACTTTTGTACTATTGCTCCAATTACTTAATAAAATGGTTCAGATAGTTGACAATTCTAGAGTTTACATGGGTGTTCACTAAATGTTTTGAAATTTTGCGTTGCATGTATTTTTTTTCTTTACATATCACTGTTTTTCCTAATTAGGAAAATTACACACCAAGTCAATTGCATTTCACCCCAAGACTGATGGCTAGACAAAGGTCATCAACATGATGATTGTGCACATATTACACATGTGCAACTCTAAGCATCTGCAAACATGGGATGATAGTCTTCCCTATGTGCAACACAACTATAACAAAGCTCTCCATATCCCGACTAGCCATAGCCTATTTGAAGTGGGCCCGCGATTTCAACCATTATGTCCCCTTGATGTTGCACAAGATTTTGCAACTACACAAGAAGAACTTTCCCATGTTCAGTCTGAAGATGATAAAGCCACCAAGTTTATTGAGCACATTCAGCACATCCGCCAGTAGGTTCACAACATCCTAGAGAAAGCCAATGCAAAATACAAACAATGACATGATCAACATCGAGTGCCCCATAAGTTTCAAGTGGGCGACAAAGTTTGGTTACATCTACATAAAGAGTGCCTTGGTGGAGGCCATCGTAAGCTTCAACCACTCTGATATGAGCCTTACACCATCACCAAGCCTGTGGGAAACAATATTTTCGAGCTCAATATCCCCTCATTCCTTTGCTTTCACCTTGTATTCAATTTGGACCACCTCCAGCCATACTTTCCACCATTACTGGACACATTAGACATTGTGGAGCAGTTGAGACCAATAGAGCTCAACCTAGACTGCATTGAAAAGGCCACCATTGATCAGATCATGGACACACATATCAAGAACACTCACAAACAGAGGATCCAACTATATCGATTTTTCAAAGTTGGACAACTCTTGCACCAAGGAAAGTGGCTCACCAGGGACCAAGTTCAACAAAAATTCCTCCATCTCATGGAGGCACTCGACGCAATGGGGACCATTTCTTCCTAAGGAGGGAGCATTGATCTAGGTGGATATTGGTGGCCACCCTCCTATTCCACTTGGACTCCCACCATTGTTTCTCAGTTTCCTTAATTGTAGCACAATTTACTATTTTTGGCATTTTTTGAGGTATTGAAATTCCAAAGTTGTTTTGAAGCCCTAAACGATAGTTTTTTTGGAAAATGGGAAAACTAATTTCTTGAAGCATGCATTTGTAGTCGAAATTTGTAGTCCTTAGATAGATATTTATAATGAGGTATCATACGCGTCAAACAAAGATCATATGCAAAAGTTACAACCTCGGGAAGTTGGTGTACCAACTAACCCCAATGGGGCCCACAAACTTTTGGCGCCTCATCTCCTAGGGTTAATTTTTTGGATGTCTGTGGTTTGCCCTTGTTTCGCAATAATAAAAATTCCTACAAGCTTCATTGTAACATAGTTCAGAGGCATGTAGCTGCCACATCTCTTCTTAGAGATAAGCTACCATCACTTGAGCTAGTTTATTTCCATTTTTCATGTAAACAATTTCAATATTTTGTTATCAATGAATTGAAGTTTAGTTTTCATTGTAGCTCTGTGTTTCCATTCGAGTTTGTATTTCATTTCATTCTTGCATAAATTTGGATCATCTTGGTTCTACCCAATATTGAGAATATGAAACTTAATGAACTCCTTGAAGTTCATCCCAACCTCCATATCAATGTTATGAATAATGAACCTATAATTTTTCTTCTTTATATGGATGAACTTCTTTTGTCAGGTTCTAAAGATTTGATTCTTGGCTACTGAATTTGATCTTGTCATTATTATTTAAGACTGAATTTCTGGTAGAAACCTGGTGAGGTTTCCCTTGGGTAAGGGAAGCAATTTATCAAGATCTTGCAGAAAATTCAAGATGCGAGGATGCAATCCCATAACACCTCTCATAAGGAAGTTGATAACCTGACTCTGTATTGATCAATCAATGGTGCTTTATAGTGAACACCTTAAGTCAATTTCATATAAAGCCCAAACATGATTATTTTAATGGATTTGAGACTTTTGCGATCTGCATTATGTGTGGTTATATCTCTACAACCTGATGATGAACCATAGAGGATGGTTCGAAACGTTGATGCATAAAATAACAAAATGCGATGGATTCGGAAGATATAACCACACATGATTATTTTATTAGATATCTTTATGGTACTGCTGACTACTACCTGAAGTATGCTTCTAGTGATAAGGTTAAATGCATTCTCTGACTTTGATTGGGCCAAAAGTACTGATGATGGAACGAGCAATACCAGTAGATGCCTCTATTTGGGCTTTGCTATGGTTTCTTGGATGAACAAGAAACAATATTCTATGACATTTAATTCTGCTAAGGCAAAATATATTAAAACATGTATAATGAATCAAGAAGAAATTTGGCTTCAATATTCCTTGCCGATTTGTTTGGTTGGTTGTTAGATACCACAATGATATTATGTGTTAAATAAAGCTGGATCATGGTTGTCAGAGAAACATTGTTTCATGACAAAGTTAAAACATATTGGTGCCAAGTATCACTACATTTGTCAAATGGTTCAGAAGGGAGCAGTGAAGCTCTGATATATCTCCACTATTGAATAGACAACTGATATTCTCAAAAAGTCTCTCGCAGGTTTCTATTATAATTATCTTCAAATATACAAATTTATATAATTTAAGTGTGTATGGTATGAATTAAAAATTAACATATATATTTAAATAATAAAATATAACGATTCAAAATATTTATTTTTATATACCATATGTTATTTATATATCTAACTTTACATTTATTAAAGTATTACTTCTCTCTACTCTCTCTCTCTCTCTTGATTTAGATATGTTCTTATATTTTTTTGAAACTCTTCTATTATAATTGTTTATAAATATATAAATTATATAAATTTAATTGTGTGAGTAGAATAAAAATAAAAAATATAAAGAAAACAAATAACAAAAGAAGAAATATTATTAAAAAATTGGTGTCTATGTAAATTTAACAAATGACTTCCAATTAGTTGGTTAAATTCGACACATTCTATCAATATTTCATTTCTTAAAAAACTCAATATATTTTTTTTAAATGTCAATTTGAAGGTGAATTTAAATTCACCCACATATATTATATATATATATATATATATATATATATATATTATAATATATATATATATTATATATATATATATATAATATATATCGAGAGAAGAGAGAGAGATTTTTACTTTAACAAGTGTTGCATGGCAATGAAGTCCCTGCCACTTAAGTTAATGTTATGAATTTAGGAAAATTACAAATTGATATATGAAGTAGAAAAGTTAATTGCCTACGAATATGGACTTGCATAAATTTTTGGTGGATAGTAACCACTACTAAGTTGGGACATTTACACTTTTACTCGTACATGTTAAAGCATTGAAGAAAACATAAATAATGGTAGGTAGTAACTATAATTGCTTAAATTATTGTGGGACGTAAATGATGGTAAAGAGGTTAGTTATTTTCAACAATTTTAATTATGAATCTTAGCAATGAAAAATCAATACACAAATATTAAAAAATCATGGTATAAATATTGCAACTAGATCCATAAGTTATCTACATGTCACAAAGGCTATACCTTCAAAATTATGGTCTAATCAAATGTTTGAAAGATATTTTTTTCAATAATATCGAAAAATAAATATTTGTTTTTCAAAGATAAATTTGATGTTTCGATAACATAATAATGAGTGGGCCTTAGTTGCTTGGGAAAAAAATTGCAAACCCAAAAACTATGGGGGTCTTGGATTGGACGATCCTGAAATCCTAGGTAGGGTTCTAGGGGCTAAATTATGGTGGCGATGGATCAAGGAACCATAGGCACAATGGGCAATCACTTGGAAGGAAAAATATGCAAGTTCATGGCTAGATAATGACCGCATAAGGATGGATGGAAATATAAGAGGATCTCACATTTGGAACAAAGCCTGGGAGAACAGAGGCTTAATCCAAGATAACAACTTCTTGGAAATCAGAGAGGGAGACTTAGCCTTATTCTGGGAGGACAGATGGCAACAAGAACCTATTCTATTACAGGAGGATATGGAGGACCTCAAAGCAGAGACAAACACTAAGGGACTCACTCAGGTTAAGGATTTTTGGGAACAAACTAATAGTTCTGGAAAATGGAGAAACTGGAAGAATTTTGAGCTTAGAAATGACAGTCCTCTAAAAGCTAAGGCTGAAAGACTGATAAAAATGTTAGATCGAAGGAAAATCATAGTGTCTAGGGGGCAAGACCAGCTAAGATGAGGCAACAACAATGAAGGGAACTTCAATCTCAAGGAAGCTTAAATCCTTCTCCTTGAGCTTGATTCTCAGGCTCCTGACAGGATTTGGAAAAATCTATGGAAGCATTAGGGCTGGATGAAAGTTAAACTCTTTTTGTGGCTGGTTTTGCAAGGGAAAATCCTGACCTGGGACAACATTAGGAAGAGGGGTTTCCTTGGACCTTCACGATGCCCACTCTATGAGGCTCAAGAGGAAACCATGGAACACCTTCTCAACACCTGTGTTTTCGCTTCTTCATTATTGGATTTTTTTGCCTTAATCTTCCTACAATCTAACAGAGATAAGGAAAGTCTTTTCAATACCCTTACCAAATGGAGAAGGAATTTTTCGGATAATGAAGTTCTTAGGTCAGCATGGGCTCTTACACCAAGCTTCATAATATGGAACATATGGAAAGAAAGGAAAAATAGAATCTTCAAAAAAGTTAAGAAATCTTCCTAGCATATTTATGATCTGATCCTAAGACAGATTAAAGAAACAGTGAGTACTACAATTCGAAACCTCCCCTTGAACCCCCCTTCTATTACAGATAGGAGGATTCTCTGTGGGCTAAATTTGCAGGGACTTGTTCCTCAGGGATTACTCAGGGAAAGTTCTACGGTGGAACCTGTGCTAGACTTCTGGCATCCCCCGCCTAAGGGCTTTCTCAAATTCAACATTGATGGGGCATCTAAAGGTAATCCTGGCTTGGCAGGCCACTGAGGCATGTTGAGGGATGATAAAGGAGACATTCTGTTTATCTTCCATGACCACTTAGGAAAGGCCACCAACAACATGGCAGAGTCTATGGCCATGGAACAATGTCTTGAGATCCTGGTCCAGGAAAATTGTCAAAATACGATTATTGAAGCAGACCTCGAGTTAGTCATCAACTCAGTCAAAAGAATAAGCTGGGGAACAAATCCAGAGAAAGCCTCCAAAAACTGGAGGCTAAATCAAATTTTCCAATGGATTCATAATCATCTACAATGCCTAACAATAGTCAGTTTTGTATATCTACGACGAAAGGCCAATAAGCTTGCAGATTTGCTAGCCAATCAAGGAGTGATTTGCACAGATAACAAGGCGGTGATGAACTGGAGAGAGTTCCCTCGTAACAAATTAAAAATGGAATGTCAAAACCAAGCAGATGAAGATAGTACAGAGTTTCTTAAGAGAACCATGGAGGCGGGTACAGTTACTTAGCAGATGGCGGATCAAAGGTATTTTCACAATGGAGTCTTTGGATAAAGGGTCGGAAAGATCTATCGGTGATCCCCAGATTTTCTAGTTCAATGTAGATTCCAGTGGCACTGTTAAGATTGAAAGAGATTCAGGAGCTGCAGGAAGGATGGCGGTGAATGCTTGGCGCATCAGGGAGAAAAGGATTGATGATGTGTATGGCCAGGAGCAAAGGAACACTGGAGATCACAATACCAGAGTTCTTTTAATTCTATTCCCTTTTCCGCAACCCTAGTGGTTTTTAGGTGATCGCAGCTCCAACAGGGGGGAAGTGGTTTTTCCCGTTCGGGAGTGATCACATTCGCTGAGCTCCATGTGGCGGTGGGGTCGGGAGGAAAATCGCCCTCATCGCGAGTTATCCTCCATGAATGTTAGCCGGTCTGATATTAATATCCACCGTTGGATGGCTCTTTGTGACTGAACGATTCAGATCAATCGCACAAGTTTGTGGTCCCGGGTGGTACATGCTAACAGCTCTTCGGTACGATTTGGACAGCAACCTATGGTTCATACGGAAAGGTTTATGGATCGAGATTACTTAGGTTGGTCAGGGGTGGCGGGAAATGTCTAAACTGAGAGGTCGTACCAAGGTTTGAGAACTCGGGCATTTGTACCATCTTTTCTTGTCGACCACTTTGTGTTTTTACGTTTCCAAGCCCAAACTTATTAATTTTTCTTTTTGAGAAAGGTATAGTTTGCACGTAGGGAGCGAGGAAAAGTTTGCTTTAGTTTTTATCCACAGTTAACGACCTTGAGAGTTTTGTTGTATTCTATGTACTTTATTTCTTGATTAATGAATTGGAAGGTCCGACTCTTGCATTAGCCAAAAAACAATGAGTTTTGATTTTTATACAAAATAACAAGTAGTTTTTTCAATAATTAATAACATATAATTTGATTTTTCCATAGCTAATTATGCATTCAAACTTTATGGAAACTATAAATCCCATATGACTATTCACTTGAAGTGTAATCAATTTCTATATATCAATATAGTCAAGGGAAAAACACATGATTGATGGTAAATATGTAAGTTTAAATATTTTCTAGTTTGGATTTTCTTTAATTCAATTTTTGTTTTTCCAATGATTCATTTATTTTGAGTTAAATTGATTTTAATGGATTGTATTTATTGTTTGTAGGTTGTTCATGAATATGGAGTTACCAAGTTGTTCAATGAGAAAGTTGTATCTAGAAGAGAGGAGGATTTGTGATTAAAAAGCTCTTCGCATACAATTTCTCATTCATTTTACAAATTTCTAGAGGCCATAAACACCTAGGAATAACAAATACCTAACTACAAAACAAACTTTTCCTTACATAACCCTTGTTTTAATCAATGTTAATTACTTGTGCCATAACACACACGCATATAATGTCACGTTACTAATTTACATATATACATATATGTGCAATAATTAGGTATGTAATAGTAATGTTCTATAAGCTATATATATACATGATAATTAGGTAGTAATTAGTAACTATGAGTCTTCCTTTTTACTCATATGACCATTGGGTATTAGCATACTCTTTTCCATATTTTTATTTTTACCACTGTAATATTTAATATATAAAAAATTGAATTAAATTAAACTAGTAAATATTATATAATTTCAGAGTACAATTCATAATAACAATTCTCATCACTTTAAAAATATAGTGGAAGAAGTCTTTATTGTGGTGGAATTTTATGGAAAGCCGGACATGTGTTACAATAAAATGGTCACAAATAATGTGCAAACTTGTGAATGAATTCTTTGGTAGTTGTGGATAATGGATCTCCACTAACTAACAATGATTGATTTAACTGTATATAGTAAGTTCACATGATTATGGTCTTACAATTAATGGATTGACTATGTAATTCACAAATTTTCCATAAAATTTTGCTTGACTTGCAATTATCATGCAATCCACAAATTTTCCCTTATATTCTAGCTTCACTGAAGTCGTATTGATGTTATTTTCAAGGGTTGTGATTGAAGTTGTTCATTGTTGGTTCTAAACACCAATGACAACAACAACAAAAAAATAAAATAAATAAAAATAAAATAAAAATAAATGAAAATGTGTCTACTATATACACTGAAATGATTGGAAAAAATAAATATGGAACGCCACATGAAGGGAAATTTGGACAAACAAGAGTAACCTTCAAATTTATACCCTGCTTCCAGTATCCTCCCAAAGGTAACTTCACTTGTATTGGTCTCTCCCTCATTGTAAGTTTGGCATTGAAGAAGAACATTCCATTACTACATGAAACTTGGATTTTTTTTATTTCTTTTAAAGAGAGTATGTTTTAGCCTTTAGGGTTTTATTGTTTTTTATTTATTATTTATTACGAATCTCTTTAAATTTCTTGGGATTTCATAAAGAACTTGAAATGAGTTTCAAAAGAATTTTAGAAGAATTTCTTGAAATTATTAATGTTTGTGTTTGCCCTTTTGGTGTTCAACATGAAATTTGTGATTCTTAATAAATAAGTTATCTCGTGAATGAAATTTAATGATTTTTGAATTTAATCAATTTTGTTATTTCAACCAATGACTTATAGTATAATACAACATTAATGCTCTATTGGGACGCTCTCTAGCCCAATATGGAAGAGATATTATAAAGTTAAGTGGTTTGATGCTTATCATGGATTGATGCTTATCAAAGTTTACCAATCATTTAATTTATATGACTCCCCTATTTAAATTAAAATTCTCAAAATTTTATTCCAAACTACATATCTATCCACATAATCAACACATCCCTCAATAAAATAATTTAAACCATTTAATTTTATATAGCTCTCTCAATTAAATTAAAATCTTTAATATTTTATTCCAAAATAAACATATCTATCTACATAATTAACAATATCTCTCCATAAAATAATTTAATACATATTTAGTAAATTAATTTAATTTAATTAAATATTAATGTCATCTGTTGAATTAAATATGGTTTTTTTTATTATATATTTCAATTAATTTATAATATAAGACACTCTTCTCCTATCATATTTGTATACATTTATTGAATGTGGATGTATATATTAATGATGGTATTACTTACACCAAAAAAAATTACGTGGTTAATATTGTTCTAGGAAAAACCTTGATATTATCATATTTCCTTCCTTTCATAACCAACCTCATCAATATTGATGTGAATAATATTAACTCATTTTATTATTCTAAATAGCATTAAATTATTTTAATTTAAAGTCAATCTTAATTGTGAATAATATCATAACATCCTACCTCACTCCGATTCCATATTAATATTACCCTCATAATTATTAAACAATGACCTACCATGCCAATTGTGTATTTACTAATTTAAACAATAACTAACCCTGTGATATTATTAAACAATGACAGAAATACACAATCATGTGACATTTTTTAAACCATAAGTAATCTTGTGATATTACACTCCCTCGTTGTAGTCTCTCTCTCTCTCATATGTTTATGAGAGTTATTAAAAACCGATATTAAATGAGAAAATCAAAACAATTGGCCACATTCGAATTAAAAACTCCAATTATAAATATCCTACTGTGTGCTCTTAACGTGGCGGACACACGTTTTGAATTCAAAACAAACGTCTCAGGTTTTGAATTCAATCATATTCTCGGGTTTACCTTTAGTTAGCATCTTCGATTGTTTCTGCTGGTGACTTTTGTGGTGGTATATTCAGCCTATGGCGTTGTATAGAGCATTTAATGCTTTCGTAGAGTAATGAGAGTTGTTTTTTCGAAAAAATAATAGAAATTTATAGTTATAATGGTGAAGTCAGTAAGATCTTGAGTGTTCCATAGATTTTTTATGGTGTTCATTTATTTTTATAAACATGATTTAATCATTTTTATTAGCAAAATTAATGTCTGGATAGACAAAACTTTTAATAGACATCTGGAAAGTGGAAAGTACCTATTTCAGAACAAATTTTTGTTATATTTTTATCTTCTCCCCTCTTTTGATTGATCTGTCTAAAAAGGCTAATTGCAGGCATAATGTAGATAGATGTCTTTTGGATTAATCACATAATCAGGATTTGGTCGACGTTTCGAACCAACTAATGTGGTCCATCTTTGGGACAAGGTGAAGAATCAATCGATCTTAAGGAATAAATAGTATGAATGCATCATTGCCCAAAATTAGTTGTTGAAAACTAGCTGTTGAGAACTAGCCATTAAATTAGTTAATAAGTTAAGTAGAATATTATTAAGTAGGCATAATTCTAAAGTTTTCAGCCTTGTGCTTTGAGATCTATCTTGGGAGGCACAATTATGAAGTTTTCGCCCTAAGTTTAATATATTTAACCCTAGGATTATAGACCTTAATATTAATATTATAAACCTTGGGATTAATATTAAACCTTAGGATTATAAACCCTAAGATATTAAACCCTAAGTTTAATATATTAAATACTAAGATTACTATTATTAACCTTTAGATTAATATTAGCCCTAAGATTAATATTGTAAACCCTACAATTATAAATGCTAAGATTAACATTATAAACCCCAAGATTAATATTATACCTTAGGACTAATATTATACACCCTAACATTAATATTATAAACATAAGATTAATTTTATAAACGCTAGAATTGATATTATAAACATTAAGATTAATATTACAAACCCCACAACTAATATTATAAAACCTAGCATTAATATTATGAACCATAGGATTGATATTTTTTTCTGAGGGAAAAACCGTAATTTTATTCAAGGAACAAAATTACATTCTAGAGATGTTAAAGAGCATTCGATCATACCAACCAAAGGCTGTAACCCAAAAAGAAAAATCAAGCTATAAATATCAGGACTAAGTGTAGTAAAAGAACATTTAGCCTACCATTTTCTACCTTTCTTCTTCTCAACTTTTCACCATACTCCTTGTGAGGGAATGACATTTACAATTGCTAGATGATTTTCATCTGCCTTCAAAGAAGCCTCTCTTTCTGAATTCGAATTCTTAGAGATGTGTGATCGTTTAAGTCTGCCTTCCTCTAAATGAGAGGGAGCTTCCACCATCTGATGCACTATAGTCTCCGATTTTCTAAAATTTCTCTGGCTTTGGATCATTGTTCCTACCCACTCTTCCCTTTTATTTTCTCGTGTGCCTTGTTGATCCTTAACCTCCACATTCATGTGATTGTAAACCCTAGGACATTTTTTTTTTTAAAGAATGAGTAACATTTCATTATATTGACCGGAAATGGGTCAAATCCCTTAAAAAATTCAGATTTGTTCTTTCTGCAACTTCCAAGACATTACATTAAGTAGGAACGTTCTTGCTACCACTATTATTTACATATATTCTTATGAGAAAACTATAACTATATATTCTCCAAAAAACTCCACTATATTCTATACATCTATATTGCATATATGAGAATTAAGACAAACACAATCAACTACTACTAGGCTCGGCTTCATCACCCATAGGATCATCCATAGAAGTGGTCAATTCCTCCGCATCATTCTCTTCCTCTGCCAGAACCCTCACAACAACAACATCCTTGACATTATCAGCATTGATGGTCATTGAATCACCAACTTCAAACACTTCTTTTAAAACTCCCACGGTTGTTGTCTCCACCTTAATTTCAATATTATCAATCTTCTGTTGGATCCTCAAAACATCCATTCACAGGCCTTCCATGGTTTTCTGCATTAATTCCTAGTATTTTCCCAGGTCAGATAATTGAGCGTAAATGATAGCCATATTTTTATTCAATTCTTTGACAATATCCTTTACAACTAGCTTGCAAGAGCTTTCCACCGGAATCTCGACACTTCCGTGCCCCATGCCATGACTAGACCCTAAACTGCCAAGCCCAGTACCACCCTCACTGCCATTTCTCGTAGAGGACATCTTAGTAGCTAGTTACTTCTGCACAATGAAAATACTATGGTTAACTGACTGAAGAAAACTAAGATATATAACAACCTAATACATCCCGACATTCCTCCCCATTTTGTCTTTCACAAATATGTAACAATGTAGAGTCTTGTTAATTCCTATTACTTCCCTAGTTTCCACCATCATAAACTAGAATCGAGATAAGATGGAGCCTTTGTCCCTAAGAGAAACAATTATATTGTAATTTTCGGCGAGAAATCAATGTCTCACCACCCACCTGTCTGGATACATGAATTGTCGTCCAACCGCACCACACCTTTGTATTAACTCACCACCTACTGACCCTACAACCAAGACACAATGAAGGTACCTCGCGGAGCTAGCCTTCATAACTACCATCATGTTGAGATGACTTGGAGAATTGTCCTTCTTAACTATCGCCTATATGCTCTGGTAACCAGTACTTCCATGATACAACGTCATCCATAAGTTTTTGTTCAAGGGATGGGACATGATATAATGTGTTGCTTTATGCAAATTCAATCATGTTCTAATAGCACCCCCGCGTTGGCCTGACTGTCCGCCAAATGGTTATTGGCACGCAAAACATGGAACAAATGAACTTTTCAATTGTTTTAACAAGTATGTAATCCTTACTATGATTAAGGAGGTTTCTTCTTCTAGGAGAATGATATTCTCGAGAAGCTTAATACATTTTTTAATGATTATCAAGGAATCGTTGACTATATACAAAGTTTAGATACCAATATCCAAGCTTATTTTCAATCTTTTCCATAGTGAAAGAGCCTTCACCTGATTATTGGTCATAATTCCACGTCCCCATGCATACTTTACTTTTGTATTTTCTTCGAGGTTGAGAATCACCCCTCCCTCTCCAACCTCTCCGAACCCTAAGACTAATATTATAAACCCTACAATTACTATTTTAAACCCTAAAATTAATACTGAACCCTAATATTAATATTATAAACCTTGGGATTAATATTATAAATCCTAAGATTAGTATTATAAACCCAATATTATAAACCTTAATATTAAACCCCAATTTTGTAATGTCGTAATGTGTTGTTGAATAAATTGCAATGTAATGTAACATTGTGACAATGATTGTTAGATTGATCATCACATTCAGATAGTGTTTGTACATTGCGATGTTGGATAGATTTTTGTACCATTCTAATGTCACAATATAAAAACATTTTAATAAAGTAAATATTATAAACCATAACATTATAAAACCTATTATTTTAAACCCTAAGATTAATATATTAAACCCTAACTTTAATATATTAAGCCTAGGATTATAAACATCAGGGATTATAAACCCTAGGATTATAAACCAAATGTTATAAACCCTAACTTTATAAAAGTCAATATTATAAACCCTGAGAATATAAACCCCAAGGTTAATATATTAAGCTATGAGTTTAAAATATTAAACCCTAGGATTATAAATACTTTGATTAATCTTATAGACCCCAAGTTTAATATATTAAACCCTAATCATAAGACTAATATTATAAAACCTCATATTAATATTAAACCCTAAGATTAATACATTAAACCTTAAGTTTAATATAGTAATCCCTAGGCCTATAAACTCTAATATTATAAACCATAAGATTAATGTTAAAATTTAAGATTAATATTATAATAGTACGATTAGTATTAAACCCTAGAATTATAAACCCTAAGTTTAATATTAAATCCTAATGATAAATATTATAAACCCTAAGATTAATATCAAACCTTATAATTAATATTAGACACCCTAAGATTAATATTATTAATCCAATCTTAAACCTGCGATTAGATCCTAATATTATAGTTCCAATGTTATAGCTTGAATGTAAATATTAATATTATATGCTATTAGGATTTAATATATAGGGTTTCTAATATTAAGATTTATAATGTTAATATTTACATTTTTTCATAAAAAAAACACCTATTCACTTAAGAAATAATTCACTAATTCATTTCCATACAAATAAAAAATTCATTTCAATATTAATTACTTATAGAAAATTTATTAATTTTTAACAAAAATATATAAAATACCTTAACGATTATTTTACCAATTTTCTTAATATAATTATGGTAAGCACGTCATTCATAAATAAACCTCAATACAAAAGATGGTTTTCATGATAAACCTCAATTGTACAATTTTGCATGACATGTGCCTCTATATGTTAAACTACAAGTTGTTGAACCATTCATTATTGTCAAAATTCAAATCTAGCAAGAGGAACAAGTGTTATTGATTAAAGTTCAATTCCAATAAAATCACACATTTCCATGGTTTGGGTTAGTCTTGTACTATTAAATTTTCTATCATGATCTTCTATTGCATGTAAATATTAGTTTATTTAGACTCACAACTTAACCATAAGATTATATCATTATTTTATAATTTCTTTCCTAATTAATAAGCCTTAAAAATTAGTGAGTGAATCTCCTTACTTGGTAAGCTCTCGATGTGAATTAAATTCACAAAGAAGAAAATCACTTTCAAACAAAATTTTCAATATACTATATAATTTCAAACAAAACAATACAAAATTATATTAACACATACAAAAATAAATAAATTTAAAGTATCACATATCAAATCCCACATTGAATTGCACATCATGAATTGCCTTACAATGTTGAATAACTAGGATGAAGTCACTTAGATAAGATTTAAAAACGAACAACACACACTAAGTTTTCTGAAGCTTTTCATGGTTAATAACAAAATAACGTTCCTTTCATTTTACAAAATAACATCTCATAGATTTCATATATACATTTTAGCTAACCAATCCTCAATTTTCTTGAATAGTATGAACATAAAATTATCAAATATCTTTGGTTATATCTGTCCATTATAGATAAAAATATACGATGTCTAGAAAGAATGTTTTTTTA
The DNA here is from genome assembly GCA_000404065.3 of Pinus taeda. Taxonomy (NCBI): domain Eukaryota; kingdom Viridiplantae; phylum Streptophyta; class Pinopsida; order Pinales; family Pinaceae; genus Pinus; species Pinus taeda. The sequence goes on from APFE030750081.1 coordinate 245,754, forward strand.
TCATCTACTACATATGATGAGTAGTGACTCTCTCCTCCAGTGGCTTCAAACTTGCCAAGCCAGGAGTAACTCCACGAATAACTTGTTATCTATTTCATTAACATAGAATATGACTATATACAAGGATAGGGAGACTATTGAGTTTTATTTATCAATGTCTTTTCATCTTCCAAATTCTCTTATTTTTTTGTTTACAATATTTACATATGATTCCAAATCCCAAATATTAGGTGTTCAACATTCCCCCCTTTAATTTGAAGGGATGTTGGTAAGTCCAAGCATCATTCTGAATCTTTCAAACTTTTTCCTACCAATCACTTTGGTGAAGATGTTTGCAATTTATTCATTTGTGGAACAATGTCATAGGTGGATTGTTTTGGCCTCAACATAATGTGGAATCAGATGGTATTTTTTATTGATATGCTTTGCTCAATCATGAAACTTTGGGTCTTGGTCGACTTTATTGTAGAAGTGTTGTCAATCAAAAGATGAGTGGCAGGTACTTGTTTCTCCTGCAAATATTCCAGAATTTTCTTGAGCCACACAATTTCTTTTGTTGCTTCAGTTGCTTCCACATATTCTGCCTCAGTTGTGGAATCTATTGGAAGTGATTGTTTGCATGACCTCCAGGAGACAATTCCTAATCCAAGACTCATAACATAACATGAAGTAGATACTCCAGTTTCTTTATCTCTGTCAAAATTTGAATTAGAGTATCTAATCAAGTTGAAGTAACCCACTTGTGTAGACTTGACTCCAAAGTCTTGAGTTCCCTTCAAGTACTTTAGAACCCCTTTTGCAGCTGACCATTGACCTTCACAAGGATTTTTCATAAACCTGGAGGCCAACAACAAATGAAATTTCTAGTTTGGTAGTAATCAGGTAGTTGAGACTTCCTACGAGCTATCTATACTTTGTTGCATCCTCAAATTCTTTTTCTTCAATAGATGTGAGCTTTAAATTCTATTCAATTGGAGTAGTTAAAGGATTGCACTCATCCATGCCAAACCCATCAATAGATCTCCAATGTACTTCTTCTAAGAGAGAAATATAAACTTCTGATGTTGGGTTACTTTAATACCAAGATAGTAGTGAACGTAGCCCAAATCTGTCATTTCAAACCTTTCCTCAATTCCTTCTTTATGGATGCAATGTAGTTCTCGTTGTTCCTTATCATTAAAATAATATCTACATACACCACAAGATATACAATTTTTTTTCCAAATTTCTTGACAAACAAAGTTGCATCATCAAGATCATAATGTTTGAAATTGAGTTTCAGAAGATGCTCAATTAACTACTCATACTAGGCTCATAGTGCTTGCTTGAGGCCATACAAGGATTTTACAAGCTTGCATACTTTGAGTTCTTAACCCTTCACAACAAATCCTTTTGGTTGGGACATAAAAACATTTTCTTTCATATCTCCATTCACGAAAGTAACTTTTACATCCATTTGATAGACTTTCCAATTGTTCAGAGCTGCCAAGGCAAAGAGTGTATGGATGGTAACTTTTCTATTGTGGGGGGGGAAGTATCCTCATAGTTGACCCCTTCCTTATGTGCAAAACCTTTTTCCACAAGCCTATCTTTGTGCTTGTCAATTCAACCATCTTCTGTATACTTGTTCCTGAAGACCCACCTGCATCCTATTGGTTTGGTTCCCAATGGAGGATCAACCAGCTTTTAGGTGCCATTCTTTATCAAAGAGTCATATTATTTATGCATCACTTCTTTCCATTCACCATGAGAAGCTACTTCTTTGAAGGAAGTTGGTTCGAAATATGTAGAGAAATTTAGTTCATAATCATAAGAAACATCCATATCAACAGGTGAATCAAGACCGTCTACATCACTTCCATTCTGTCTAACAAAGATTCTTGTTCTTATTTTTCCAACCTCACCAGGATGAACAATTTCAAGTGTCTTTGTTAGCCATTTTGGAGGACCTTTTCGAGATGGCCCAGGGTGCTCAGTTGAATGAGATGGGGTTGAATCAAGATTTAGTCTCCCAATTCTATCAATCACGTCACTCAAAGTGTCATCAGTGGTTGGAGCTTCATGCAGGGGAGAGAGTGCTTCTGAAGAAGATTCCACAAATTGATCCAGTAGAGGGATCCCCCCTTCAAGATGCAGAATCTCATTATCAAACTCTTGAAAATACTTTGCGTGTCCAAATCTATCCAAGTGATAAAGTTGCTGCTCAACAATATTGCCAGTCTTGGAAGATTCAAGAAAGATCACACATCTACATATTATAAAAATTATATTCACTTCATTATAGAGACAATATGATTTGGAGGTATTTGAATACCCCAAGAAGATACATTTGTGACTCGCATCAAGTTCATTTCTTTGTTCCTTGGGCATCAAGGCATAACAAGTGGAACAAAAAACCCTAAGATGCCTCGCCGAAGGAATGTGGCCATACCACATTTTATAGGGAGTCTTGTTTTTTATAGCATGAGATGGACACTTATTCTTTATATACACAATGCATAGAACTGCATCAGCCCAAAACATCAGTTTAACATTCTTGAAAAACATCATGGAACGTACCATATTTAAGATTGTCTCGTTCATTCTTTCAGCTACTCTGTTCTGTTGGGGATTATAGGGCACGATTGTTTGATGTTTGATCCCATGTTGGTGAAGATCATTTTCAAATCCATTTGAATTTCATTATTTTCTATTTTCGGTACAAATAAAGCCAATATGAGATTGTGCACCATTTTCAATCTATGCATGAAAGTTCTTGAATGTTTCAAAAGCTTCGGATTTGCTCTTCAATAAATAAACCCAACACATTATGGTGTAGTCATCAATAAATTTCATCATATATTTATTACCATTTGTAGAAGGAACAGACATTGGGCCACATAAATCAGAATGAATGAGTTCAAGTTTTTTATGTGCTCAGGAATGAGAATCATGAAAAGATTGTTTTTTTGCTTTCCTAAGATACAAGCATAACATTGATTAAGTTTCGTAGGAATTGTAGGCAAACTAGTAACACCATTTTTCTTCAACAAACGAAGGTTGTCATAGTTCAAGTGTCCAAATCTAGCATTCCATAAAAGACTTGATGGAAATGTACCTTCATCATAATGAGAATTGTATGAAAAGTTATGTGAATGAGCAGAGGTTTCTTGTAGCTTCACAAGTATTTCTTCTTTTATCCCAGTCATGACAAGTGAGTGATCTGATGCTTTTATGGCCTCAACAGTGCCATCAAATATATGAATGGAGTGTCCTTGCTAGCGGATGTGAACCAAAGCCAACAATTTTTCCTCAACTCCGGGAGATATAGAACATCATGTAGAAGAAAGTATGGAAGACCATGCAGTTTGGTGGTGCCAAGCCCTAATGGCTTGAGTTTTGACTTGTCTACAAAGTAAAGTGCTCCATCAACATAGTCAGTGAATTCTTCAAAGAAATATCTCTTTAAAGTCACGTGGAAAGTTGCTCTTGAATCAAGCAACCAAGCATATTTCCATGAAGTAAGTGAAGCACTAAATAAGTCTTCAGTTACTCCAATGTTGCAATGCGCCACAACATAATGAGTGGATTAAGGTGCTTTACCTTTCCCTTTATCAGGTGTTTTACCTTTTCCTTCATTTCTTTCCTACTCAATTTTGTCAAAGGCAACTTACATGTGGAAGCATAATGTCCATCTCTATTGCATCGTATGCAATGAAAATCATACCTTTCTCCTTGGAAATTTCTGCCCCCTCTAAAATTCTTCCTTTCTCTTCCTCTTCGACCACCTCTTCCTCTAGAAGAATCTTGTGCATGATTCTTATATTTTTGTGCAAGGTGCATAGCTTCATCAAAAGACTGAGGAGTTGTCTTCTTCCCAAAGTCCTTCTCTCTTTCATCAAACTTCTTCTCAAGGGAGTCAAAGGAAGTCTCCTTAAGTTTTCCACTTGCTTGTAATGGCTTAAGATAATGTGAACAAGTGGGATATGGTGCCTTGACACAAGCTATGAGAAGAATATCTATTTCAACAACAATGGATTTTTTGTCATGCATAATGGATCTTAATTCTTATGTTAAGGCAAGAGGGTCATCATTTTTCAACTCAAGATTGAACAACTTGATCATCAATTGAACAACTTCAAGTTCATAGTGTGAGTCATACAATTCCTTCAACTTCTTTAAGGCTTCAAAGACATTTGAAAATTGAGAAACATGATGACTCACCTCTTCATTTACTGACGCTGCAATTAAGGCATAGGCCTTGTTGTTCTTATTTTCCTAAATGACTAGCTCCTTATCTGAAGTGAGATTTTTAGGTGCATTGTCTCCTTCTCCTTCACAAATCATTTTCACAACTCATTGAAAATAAGGATGTGTTTTATCTTCTAGAATCACTCATGATAGTTTTCTTTTCCAGTGAGAACTACTCCCATTATCGATGTGAGTGAATACATCATCAAAAAAATTATCTATCTTTGATTTCCAAAACAAACACAATCCTTCTTGATATCTTCTATTTAAGTAAAAAAAACTTCACAATAATTATTTAACGTGACATGTAATATATCACCATTCCTTAATATATTAATGTCACACCACCATATAATATATTATATACATGTGATATTCACTAACTCCACTCATACACTTATGGTCTTTTAAAAAAAAAGGGACATAAAGTATTTTAATATTATAATACTTCACTTATGACCATACGTTTTCTTTAAAATAAACTCAACACACCTCTTTAAAATCAACCTTTAACGTATAAAAAAAAATTTAGAATGCATAAACTTTCAATTATGCATGAACCACCAAACTTAATTTTATATGGCTTTAAGAAAAAGCGTAACAACCATTCATTGAACAGCCAACTCATGGCATTACGAATAGTGTAGCTCCAATTCACGTCGAGTTCACCATATGATACTTGGTAATGCCCATAAGTATTCAACGAACACTGTTAGAAAATACACCATCGGTATTCGGCTTACACTTCGAGTGCACAATCATGATTTCAATTCGATGTTTCAACCAACTTTGTGGGAGTTTCCACCGACATTCAGAACTTAATGAAAATATTGCACGATCTTCAAGTCTTCACGTAGAATGCAACACCCTACGCACCATACCAACTCACAACATATAACAGGTCATTTTTCAACGTAGAGATATGCACCATAATTCGTGGTTGTAGCACTTCAAATTTGTGCGCTCACCTTTCTAGGAAATTCACAACGCAACTCGACTCCCAATGTGATCGGTTCTCCTATACCAGTGTCGAGGATAATCCATTCAACGCACAAGCAGAGAATAACCCGTTTAACATTCAATCATTGCACTTCCTTTATTTAGTACTCAATGTACCAAGCACATAGGGACAGAGGAGGGCATGGATTAGCCGATGTGACAGATTGCAAAAAAAAATGACAGAAAGGAGTTAGAAGGGCGAAAAATGCTAAAAAGGGGTTGGATCCGATGCTATGTAAGACTAGGAGTAATTCCATGAATAACTTCTTGTTTATTTCATTAAGATAGAATATGGCTATATAGAAGGAGAGGGAGACTATTGGGTTTCATCTTCTAATGTGTTTTCGTCTTCCAACTTCTCTTATTTTTATATTTACAATATTTATATAGGATTACTAATCCCAAAGTTTAGGTGTTCAACATATCTCTTTTTTCTACTTACCACAAATTAACCATTACATGTAATAATCAATTCAAGGGATGACCTATTTAGTTGTAAGGTTTACAAAATCTATTCAATATTCATCAAAAATTAACGACGAGAGAGGAAAAGCATTTGACATGAAACACAATCTAAAATAAAAGCAAGTTCAAGTAAACAACTTACTCAAAGGACGGAAGTCCATTTGTGGTGTATCAACATCATTGCAAGTAAAGCCATATTTAAGTGGTTGTCTTCTCCCTCCAATTTAGGGTTAGTTTGAGGTGGAGAAAGCCACAGAGAGGGTGATCTCTCAGAAGATGTTGATCAAAGTGGAATAACGAGAAAATTCTTGACATTCTTGCAAAAATTACATCCACCGAACATTCATCAGAATTACACATTTTTCCTTTATGTCACAAGAACTATAGACCAAGAGCGTTATGAACATGCATTCTCCGTGAAAAATCTCTTGTGTTAGAACTTCTATAAATTATCCAAAATCTTACTGAAATGGTTGAAATACACATTTCCCACTACATCACTAGATATGTACACATGCTTACCGTTTTAACCAACAGAATTTTTGTGTGCACAGTATGCTTAGACCCCATATGGAGAGCTCATGGAAGATGGAGGCAACGAGTTCCAATCTATGTCAATTGAAATAAAGCACAATCTCTTTTCGTTCTAATCAAATCTCTGTGGATTGAACCGAAGCAACGACCAACCATGTGGGAAAACGAATAGAGTGTTTGTGGAAAGATAGGGAGGGAACATTTCAATTTCTTTATTAAATTATTTATTAATTATTTTGTAATGTGCAAGAGGAGAGGAATTGATGAAATCACAACCTTCTACACTATTACCAACAAAACATATTCCCTTAACATTCAATCCCATCCATTGATTTAAAAAAATATATATATCTCCAAAACTACATCCATAAGTTGAAATAGGTATACCTAATGGGACAATAAATAAAAAAGAATTATCATATCAAAATTGTGAAGATAAAAATAAACAAATAGAAATGAAAAATATTATTAAAAAAAGTCATGTTCCATGTAAATTAACATCATGACTCCCAACATCCTCCAAAAAATAACTTTAGTCGTAATGTCTCTATTAAAAAATAATAAATGACTAATAGATATATATATATATATATATATATATATATATTTATATATATTTTTTTTTTTTTCTTTTTCTTTTTCTTTTTCTTATATAATTAACTTTTGTATTTTATTGAAATATTACACTTCTATTATTACATATAAGCAAGCCAAAATTCTTTATTTTATCCTAAATGTACATAAATTGTAAGCATGGAAAAACTGGAGTAGACAGTGTCTACGATGAGTTGTTGTCTGCAAAAAGTTTTTATGTCCTGAGAGGGAAACTAGGTGGTCTCTTAGAGGGTTCAGAGATCGAATTAAAATATAATTGGTCCAAAGAAAAGTAGATAGTACTAACACTAAGGAGACAAGAACAACAAAACAACATGGAAAACTAGGAAGAAACAGAGGTTGAGTGAGCCTTTCTTGGGAATTTAGCAAGCGTGATTGAGCTAGTTCATTGCCTAGTCATGCTTGGTTAGGTTGTGTTGAACTTGATCCCTTTGAGCCTTTTCATGTTGAGCTTTGTCCCTTTGAGCTTGGTACTATTGGTTAAGGTAGAAGAAGGGTTCATCAAATCCTTCAAGCAGAAATGAAGGGCGCTCCCACTCAACAACCACAATCTCAGGTAGTTGTTTTCCTCCTTTTGAAAGGTTTCAACCTTGGTGGAAGTGAGGACACCCTTTTGAAAGGTTTCTCATGCTAGTGCTACTTGATTCATTACTGATAAGGGCAAGGTGGCATCAATCTCGTGTAGCGTGATCAAAGCATGGATGCCACTTTGCTCTTATCATTAATGAATCAAGTAGCGCTAGCATGAGAAACCTGCCTCACCTTGGTGGAAGTGAGGACACTCGGATCTGGGATAGTATAAATAAAAAATTAACATAAATAAAGATAAACAAATATAAATGAAAAATATTATTAAAAAAATGATGTTTTATGTAAATTAACAACACCACTCCGAGTGTCTTCCCAAAGCTAAATTAACATGTATTGTTTTCTCCCTCGTTGTATGTTTAACATTCAAAGAAAACATTCCATTTCTATAAACAAATTATTATTATTATTTGTAACACCCTCATCCTACATTTACCGAAGAAATTGGCCAACTGGGGTAATATGTGACGAGAGGCCACTATAATGGGATTCAACCTCCTAAGTCACCTTAAGGAATTGGAATCGACATATACACACCACACAAACCTTCCAAATCAGCAACAAAACTCCTAGGAGCCATCCCAACCACTTAGGTAACCAACCCATGAGACCAACTGAAGTTTTAGCGCATCAAGCCCATGGACACTCCCTTGATACAGACAATGGTGCATCTAGAAGGCTCTAGACGCTCCCACAACAAGGGAAAGGGAGTGTCTGCGGATTTTTTCCCCAGTGTTGTGCCTACGACTCCAAGATTTGTGCCACTTTTTCAAGCCCAGAGCTTAGGACACTGCCCAAAACTCCATGACACTTTTAGAACTAAAAGATAACAATAGAATAATGATACAAATGCAATTACTTGAACAAGGACTTGACTGGAACCCTACTAGCCATGACATACATTTCATCAAACAAGTCACAAATATGTAATTTGCATGTTTAAACAATAGATCTAAGCATAGGGGTCTCATACTTATCTGAGAATCGATAAAAAGCATTGTTCTCTTATATCATTAATTGCATTATCATCTATTAGGTCATATATCCATTGTTGATTCAATTTCAAGTCAAAACATGATGAAATCCATACATCATTGTGGTCATAATACATGCCTATAACCAACATAATAACAAAAAAAATATCAAGGATACATCAGCCACAGAATCCACATACAAACCAGTATGTGTACACATGAGATACTAAGGAGAGAAACTCTTATTAATGAATGCAAAATCCAACTTGTTATGGGACTACCACGTTCCACCAGATCATAGATTGGTTGAGCCAAATATCTTTTCAACCAATCACCCACGTGCCATATTCCAAGCATGAATGTGGGACTCAAACCAAAAGAACCAACCAGGGAATCTTGAGGCTAAACCACCTCACCCTCATCAATAGAAACCACTCTTACCCATAATCCACATCATATCACTAGGCCAAAACAATAAACATGTAATAATAGGCTTTACCACGATCTCCACTAGATCACTAGGCCAAAACAAGCATGGATGCCGCTAGATTTCTCCACCTACACCATGAAGAATTTTCCTATCTCCTAGTCTCTAGGCTTTACTGCAATACACACTAGATCACTAAGCCATAACCAAGACACTAGTCTCTGGGCTTTACCACAATCCACACCAGATCACTAAGCCCTAACCGAGACTCCATTGTCTAGGATTTACCATATATCCCTTCCCGAGATTACTAGGTCTGATGGATAGCACCCACCTTTAGGATTTACTGTATATCTCGTCATTCACCGATCGACGATTCTTAGGCCCAACGAGGTAACACAAAATCTGGCTTACTGCAACCCTCAATCTGGTTTAGGGGTTACTAGGCCATGTGTTCTTGTATATAGAGATCCACCTCAATTAGCTTCGAATCCATCTAACAATTCAGATCAACCAAAACATGAGAAGCCCAACACACTATGGTTATCCGTAAATGGAAAGGCTAGCTGAAAAAAATGGTCACACATTGAAAAATCCATGCTAATGATAGAAAGAGAACCAAGAACACACATGCAACACCATGGATGCCAAATATAGCTAGGAAACCACACATGCAAATTGATACCTGCAAAGTATCCTTCTCTAGCTGCTTGATCCTGCTCTTCCTTGCTTGATCTCTGCTTCCTCTTTGCCTCCTTTGCCTCCTTTGTCTTTCTTGATCCAATGTTGAAACTCTCCAAGAAAACTCTAGGTGTCTACGAGTATGAGAGAGAGAGAGAGAAAATAATGAGAGAGTTCCCAAAACTGAACTGACAAAAGGTAACACTGTCCAAGCGTGAGAAAATTTTTTCCAACTAATCCTCAGAAGCCTTTATATCAATGAGGCCTCTGTTTTCTTCATTTTCCATTATTTTCCTTCAATTTCCTCCTCACATGCAACTTGTGACCTTTCACCTTCCTTTTCTCATAATTTCCATTATTTTCATAAATAAATGTGCCAAAAATGCCATTTTTCCTTTCCAAAGCCTTTGTCATTGCCTTTGCCAATTTCCTTTAGCCATAATAACCGAAATGAACACCCACTAGAATTTTTTTCCCAACATTCGACTTGGAATACATGTCCCATGACCGTGGTCTTATATATTTTTACATGATTTTTTAACCAGAGTTGTTACAGAATCCTCCCCCTTGGGGTAACGTTGTCCTCGATGTTCAATGACACCTATAAACAACCAATCTGCTGAAAACAAGACATACTACCCATGGAGCTTTATAACAAAGCTCGTTGCAGTATTTACAATGACCACTGGTGAAACATGACAAACATAGTATTTATTGGAGCTTTATAACATAGCTCATTGCAATATTTACAATAACAACCACATATACTCATGCACATTTGCTTCAACCAGCAAATAAGCATATTGTTTATGGAGCTTTATAAATTTAGCTCGATACAACATTTACAATAATACACACATATACACATATAAACATTTTCTCAACCAACAAATAAAAGGATATGATGCCTGTATCAACAACAAGGGAATCTAGATGCTTACACCTCCACCCTCAAAAGTAATGTCAGGATTCACTTCCTTCTCGAGAACTCCAGAATCCACTATCAATGTCAAAGTTGGTTCCAATGTCCAGTGCTACAATCCTGTGCCACTTATCCCCTTCAATGAACAATTATCGACTCATTGTTCTAGGTCGCATTCCCAATGTACATTTGATTCCATATGGCAATGATAATGACCAAAACAAATCCATCCTTGACCTTCCTTTCTTTGCTACACAGTCCCTCGGGAAATCCGATCACGGCTTTCTGTGCAATCTCTCACCTTCCATGTTCCTTGACATCCCCTATCCTAGGCGATCCACCCCTTGGAAATAATTCCTCAAATCGGAACGTCAACAACCAAGGCATATACCTGCCTCAAAACCATCATACCAGTCATATCATGCTCATGGAAATCAATGGACACTATTGGGCACCAGTGTCCCACAATGGCCTTATTCCTGAAGTGCTTTACCAACATAGTGCTACCTATTCCAATTTCTTTCGTTGTTGCTGCTAATTCTTGCGGTCCATTTCAACCACCCAACCTGGGCATTTGCCATGCTTTCATGTACCAATCACATAATTGCAATTAGATTTAAGATAAATTCAAATCATACCTCATTCGTGGCCCTTCAATAAGGTATACTTGCAATTCTCTTTGCTTCATGTCACAACAAGTCAAAGTAAACCATCATAAACCATAATCATAGATCACATGTAATCATCATAGACTAGAATCATAAATCACATGCACAATAAAACTGAAATAAAATATTGATAATTATCCTTTAATCAAGTCTTAGCTTCTACCTTTATCTTTATTCTGTATGCACACTAGATTAGTTTCCACACCCGACAAACACCCAGTTCCTTATCTTCAACCATTTACACATACACAGTGTAAATCACACACATATAACCATACACGACATACAACACCATGAAATACATGCACCTACACTTGACATACAAAACATACGCCTACACTTAGTGTACAACACAACACAATACATACTCCTACATCTGGTGTACACCACAACACCAAACCTACACTTACACCCGATGTACAACACAATACATATACATACACATAGTACAACACAATGAATACACGTCATGATAGCACGACTACACAATGCAAATACATAGTAGCACATGCCCGCAACACAACATGTATGACATGCACACAATACAACATATACACCAGTATTATATGTACAACATGTATGCAGTACCACCTTTACATTGCACCACCTACACAACATGTGTACAACATCACATATACACGACACCACCTGCACAATGCGTACACAATGCTACATGTACACTGCACCACCTATACAATGTGTACACAATACCACATGTACACAGTACCACATGCACGACATGTACACGATACCACATGTACACAACATCACATGCACGACATGTACACAAAACCCCCTACACAAAGCCCCACATGTACAACATGTACACAACACCACATGTACAATCATGCACACACCACCATATGTAAATAGTACCACTTGTACAACATGCACACAACGCTATATGTACATAACACTACATATACAACATGTACATAGTATCATATGTACACAACACTACATATCCAACATGCACACAACACCATATTCACACAATGTCACATATCCATCATGCACACAGTACGATATGTACACAACACTGCATATCCAACATGTACATAACACCATCTATACCCAGCATTGCATATGAAATATGCACACAACACCATAGGTACAATCACTGAATATAAAATATGCACAACATATACACAAAAATAGCACTACACATCCAAGACCACACTACCTCTACCAAGCTACCTTGCTTCTAATGTCTCTCTGCCATTCATGCTTATCCTAGCATGTCATGGATCACGTTGTTTTCATTCCACTGATGTATCTCTCAGCATTATCTTGTCCATAACATAAACATAGACATAGTATAATCTCATAATATCAAATCATATCCACATGATACTGAACTCGTAGATTTGTCAGGCTACACTTCCCACTTGATTCTTGATGAACCAGGAATATCTTCATGTCATTCACCTGCATAAGAAGTCATTCCCCCATAAGAACAATTCCTGATGACCCTGTTAGATAATGATATGCATACGTACATATACATATACATACAAACATCAACATAAAACAATCATGATTCTTGATGACCCTGTCATAGAACAACATACGTACATACATACATATATGTATATAAACATTAGCATAAAGCAGTCATGATCATAACATTATTACTAGATCTCAAGGTCAAGGTTAAGAGAACTTCCTTTATTCATGCACAACATTGAGAACGACAGTTCCAAAGATAGCCAAGGCATCTGAAACCTCAAATCCATTTACTTTACTCTTGTTGTTACCCTTCTCATGATTGTCCTGTCACCATCTATTATCCCAATGGACCAAACCAATCTAATTAGTTGTCATACACTTGCCTTCAATTGCCTTTATACATGCACTGAGATTAATTTGAGTCTTACACTCCCTACTAGATTTCATTCAAATCTCCCCAAGCTCCACTAACTTTCCTCTTTCCCAAACCAATTCCCAAGACTCAAAAAATAAAAAGCAAGGCAAGAAACAAACAAGAAGAAAACCATGAAAATCAATAACAATACGACACCACAAACAAAGTGGAAAGGCCTTTCACTAGACATAAAAAAGGTGTAATCAAGCACAATCAAATCACAAATATTGAAAGCAAAAAACTAGAAACATACACCATGACTCCATCCCCATGGTTCCCAGTGCCTCCAAGTGAAAGCTCAACCTGAGCCTTCTTTAAGATTTCATGGCAATCTATTTTGCCATGCAATCCCCTGCATCATACTTCCATAAACACATAATTTTCAGTGCATAAGTAAACATAACAACATACTAGTTACCTTACCTTGTCATACTAATGTCAAATGTGTTACCCTGCAACTGCTCACACATGTAATCCACATGTTCCAAATATCAAGACAATCATATCTATCAATTTGAAATCAACCTTTACCAAGACTAACAATCGTGTCATACTCCATAGCCAACTCATAGTAATTAGACATAATTCTATAATTGTCACCTATTACACTCAAGTACATGTCAACTATCTCAACACATATGTGTGAGTAAAACCATCTTAAACCAAGATCACTTGAACACATACTCATATCATGCAATTCATCAAACATTCAACCAAATCACAAACATATCATGGTAAGTAAATCAACTAGACGACATAATAGATACCAAACAGGCAAACACCAAATAAACAACATAAGCCAACTCATATCTTAATGTATCTCAAGGGAGGCTATCTTGTTTGCACAATCAATCTAGTTAGCACGATATAACTTCACAACACCTCTAATCAAACAAAAATAAGATCATGATATCCATAACATTAACTAACTAACACATTCAGATCATAAGCTCATAAACATATGTTGTTCATGTATAACAATCACATATATATGATAACTCTAGATTAGTACAAAATAGTGTCACAAATAAGTTGACTCATCCCTGAATGTCATAACCCTAACCATCTGCATAGGCCAATCCAATTTAGCATGATACATATAACATGAATATATTAATGCTATAACCCTAATCATCAAGTTAACTAACATTTAATAACAATAAGTTAACATATAACATGCTCATCGACAACATATAACATAATCATCGAGCTAACTACAAATTAACATATAACATATTCATCAATGACATATAACATAATCATCAAGTTAACTAACATAAAACAACAACAACAATGCATACAGCCACAGGTTACTATCATTCATGACTATCTGACACATGCATATGACTACACTAATCAACTAGCAGCTATCATGTATGTAACCATAACATGAATAGAATGAAAAGCATACACATAACCGTAATGCATATAGAAATCCTTAACCTACATACCTGCATGCCCAACATACAAACATGTATGACAACATGCTCTTGCCTCGAGGTCCAATGCTGCAACTTCACTTTAATGGTATGCATTTCCTATTCTATCTTAACCAACACACTAGCATCATAACATACCGATAGTATCATGATGACATAACTACATACAATGACCTCACAATGCATATCTAACCTATTATGAAAGCATATCCATAACCATAACAATGCATGCACAACAACCCATAGACATTGTCATGCATTCATGTCAAACACATCCTGACAACAACATCATCAACTCCTACACGGAAACACAATTGTAACAATGACCACCACCATGCATACACAACAAGTTCATATTCCACAAACATAAAGAACACATATGCAACCGGCATGCATGCATGAAAAGCACATTTCGCCCATCCAGTCGAAGGGTTGAACCATGCTTTGATACCACTCTGTGGTATCAGATAACGCCCAAAGAGAAAAAAAACCAGACATTCCCCAAAGTGCTCTGATACCACCCTGTAACACCCTCATCCCACATCTACCCAAGTAACCAGCTAACCGAGGTAAATATACGATGAGAGGCCACTATAATGGGATTCAACCTCCTAATTCACCTTAAGGAAGTTGAATTGATGGAAACACACCACACAAACCCTCCACATCAACAATATGACTCCCAGGAGCCATCCCAAACACTCAGGTAATCAGCCCTTGAGACCAACTAAAGTTTTAGTACATCAAACCCCTGTACGCTCCCTTGATATGGAATAGGGTGCGTCTAGGAGGCTCCAAACACTCCCACATTAAGGGAAAAGGAGAATTTTGGGATTCTTTTTCCCAGGTGCTATGCCTGCGACTCCAGGATTTGTGCCACTTTTTTAGGCCCAAAGCTCAGGTCACTGCCCATAACTCCATGACAATTTCATAATTGAAATATAACAACATAATAATGATACAAATGCAACTACTTGAACAAGGACTAGACTGGACCCCTACTAAACATGACAATAATTTCGTTAAACAAGTTACAAATATGTAAAGTATAGGTCTAAATAATAGATCTAACTATACGGGTCTCATACTTATCTGAGAATCACTAAGAAGAATTCCTACCTTATATCATTAGTTGCATTATCTAGTAGGTCATATATCCATTGTTCATTCAATTGCAAATCAAAACATTATGAGAGCCATACATCATCATTGTCATAATACATGTTATAACCAGCATAATAACAATAGACATATCAAGGATACATCAGCCATAGAATCCACATATAAACTAGTACATGTACACATAAGATACCAAGGAGAGAACCTCTTATTAATGAATGTAAAAGCCAACCTGGTATGGGACTACCACATTCCACCTGACCATAGATTGGTTGAGCCAAATCTCTTTTTAGCCAATCACCCTCGTGCCATATTCCAAGCATGAATGTGGGACTCAAACCAAAAGAACCAACTAGGGCATCCTAAGGCTAAACCACCTCACCCTCATCAATAGAAACCAGACTTTACCGCAATCCACACCGGATCTCTAGGCCAAAACAATAAACATGTAATTACAAGCTTTACCATGATCTCCACCAGATCACTAAGCCAAAACAAGCATGGATGCCACCATGTTTCTCTACCTACACCATGAGGAATTTTCTAGTCTCCTAGTCTCTAGGATTTACCGCAATCCACACCAGATCACTAGGCCATAACCGAGACACCAATATCTGGGATTCACCACAATCAACTCTGGGTCACTAGGCCCTAATCGAGGCTCCACTCTGAATGCTTTACCATATATCCCCTCTCGGGATTACTAGGCCTGATGGAGATCACCCACCTCTAGGCTTTACCGTATATCTTACCATTCACCGGTCGAGGATTCCTAGGCTCATCGAGGTAAAAAACAATCTGGCTTTACCGCAATACATAATCAGGTTCAGGGGTTACTAAACTATGTGTCCTTTTATTCAAAGTTCCACCTCATTCAGCTTCGAATCCATCCAACAATCTAGCTCAACCAAAACATGTGAACCTTTTCACACCATGGCTATCCGGAAATGGCAAGGTTAGGCTGAAAAACATTGTCAGACCTGGGAAAACCCATGCCAATGATAGAAAGAGAACCAAGAACACACATGCAACACCATGTAGGCCAAATGTAACAAGGAAATCACACATCAAAATTGATACCTGCAAATAATCTTGCTCTACCTACTTGATCATGCTCTTCCTTGCTTGATCTCTGCTTCCTGTTTGCATCCTTTGCCTTTCTTGATCCAATGCTGAAATGCTCCAAGAAAACTCTAGGTGTCCAAAAGTATGAGAGAGAGAGAGAGAGAGAGAGAGAATAATGAGAGAGCTTCCAAAACTAAACTGGCAAAAGGTAACACTAACCAACCGCAACAAAAGCTTTCCAATTGATCCTTAGAAGCTTTTTTATCAATAAGGCCTCTATTTTCTTCATTTTCCATTATTTTCCTTCATTTTCCTCCTCACATGCAACTTGTGACCTTTCACCTTCCTTTTCTCCTAATTTCCATTATTTTCATAAATAAATGTGTCAAAAATGTCATTTTGCCTTTATAAAACCTTTGTCATTGCCTTTGAAAATTGTATTTAGCCATAATAACCAAAATGAACACCCACTAGGATGTTTTATCAAACATTTAGCTTGGAATACGTGTCCCATGGTCGTGGTCTTATATATATTTTACATGAGTTTTTAACCTGGGTTTTCACATTATTATTATTATTTTTTTTTAAGCAACTACGTTTTAGTTTTTAGGATTTTTTTATTTATTTTTATTTTTTGTTACTAATCTCTTTGAATTTCCTATGATTTCATAATGATCTTGAAAGGAATTTCAATATAATTTTAGATGAATTTCTTAAAATTATTAGTGCTTGTGCCTGGCTTGAGATTTTTCGAACCTCATCAAATCAATTTGCCTAGGAATGAAATTCAATGAACTTCGAATTTAATTAATTTTGTTCACCGAACCCAATGACTTAGATTATAATACAATGTTAACATTATATTTGCACCCTAGGCACTCTCTAGTCTAGTATGGAAATTAAGTATTTTGATGCTTATCATGAATTAGTTCCTGTTAATGTTTATCAATCATTTAATTAATATGACTCCCCTAAATAAATCAAAATTCTCAAAATTTTATTCCAAAATAAACATGCCTATCCACATAATTATTATACCTCTCAATAAAATAATTTAAACCATTTCATTTATATAACTCAATATAGTTAAATTAAAATCCTTAAAATTTATTAATAAATAAACATATCTCTCCACATAATTAAAATTAACATACATTTTAGTAAAATAATTTAATTAAATATTAATAATACAATTTCTCCTTTTTAATCAAATATTACATCTTTATTATCATAATTCGATTAATTTATAATGCAAGGCACTCTACTCATATCATATTTGTATATATTTATTAAATATGTATATATAGATCAATAATGATAATACCAACACCGGAAAAAAATTAATCAGTTAATGTTGTCTGAAGTATAACCTTGATATTATCACATTTCCTTAAGACATCATCAATATTTTTTTTTGTAAACTTGGTAGTACTTTCGCTATTTATATTAATTGACCAAAATCAAGTTTTTCCATTTGTTCTAGGTGGCCTCAACCTGCCTGTAGGAAACTAGGTTGGCCACCCGTCAGCGTTAAAAGTTGTCCAAAAATTGTATAAGTCTTTCTCTATCAACCTAACAACATTATCTATATTATCTATACAACAATTCAACTTTGAAAAGTAAAATCTATTCGTCATGAAACAGAAACAAAATTTATCTGGATCATTATTTTACTCCTCATCTGAGGAAATCACGGGGGCTGGGGCTTTGGCACTAGAACCTAGCATCTCGCTTCTCTTCATATCCTGTAGAGTTTGTTCAATCCTTCCCAATGCTAGGTTGTTTCGATAAGTTTGGATTTGGACTGCCGCTATCTCCCTGAGTAGCTATGCTTTGATGGGATCTTTCTCTTTGGTGTCCTCCTGTGCCTTTGGACTTTTGCTTGCTACTTGTTCTTTGTTGAGAGTCATGGCCCGAGCCACAAGATTTGTCATGACCCAGTATTGCTAGATCGTTTGTCTGAAGAGTGTGTGTCGTCTGCGGGCGTTTCCCGAGTCTTGAACCATGTCTTCCCATTCTTCCATGGTAATGTCTTGGTTTTTAATAATGTCATTTAATTTTCTCTCCCAAACATCTATTTGGGATCTGACCTCAGGTGGATTCCCTTCCCTGTACGTGTCAATGATGATCTTCATATGCTCACGTCCTGTCTTCCTCCCTCTCTTACTTTGTTCTCTGCTGGAGCTTCTCACCCCCTCTGCGTTCTTTTTACCTGTATCTCTCTTGCCCTTCTTGGTCACTTCTTTTCCATCTCTTCCCATTCTGTCTTTGTCGTTGTTGCTGTTGGCTTCTCCCCGTTTGCTTGCCTTCACACTGTACTGGACACAAATTATGATTAAACCTATAACATGACCATGAAAAGTATCAATATTTTTTTGGTATAACACCCAATCAATTTTACAATTAATTGAGCCATGTTTGGTGTTCCACTCAAGACCAAACGGCTTAAGATTTCTTAGAATTCCCTTCAGCTTTCCCCCTGCCATGTCTTGGTTTTTCTCTTTGTTAGCCCTCACTTCTTCTTTTCTCTGTTTACTCTCGCTTCGTCGGCCATCGCCTGGAAGGTTCGTCATAGACATCCTCACCGGGATGCCACTAGGGGGGACTGTATTGTTGTTCCGCACATCGCGGGGAAGTTTAGCCATAGAAAACCTATCGAGGGAGTTAGACAGAAGGGCCATGGCCCTATTCTACACTGCACTAGGTAATTTCATTCCCTTCTCGCTCTTCTCTACCTTCTTTGTTCTAATTGGCACTCTGTTTTTCTTCTCATTTTTGCTCAAGAAATTCCAAGTAGGATTCTCGGGGGTCGTG
The DNA here is from genome assembly GCA_000404065.3 of Pinus taeda. NCBI lineage: Eukaryota > Viridiplantae > Streptophyta > Pinopsida > Pinales > Pinaceae > Pinus > Pinus taeda. Next base: position 265,158 of record APFE030750081.1, read on the forward strand.
GTATCTCGTGTCTCATCTCTTGAGGTCTCCATGGTGGATTCTATTCCAAGTACTTACAACATCTCCTTCGAGCCTCTTGCGCCACCTGACAGGAGCGAGATTCCTTAGACCAGCTTCCTTACCAAGTTCGCTCTCCTCTCCCCGACTTTCTCCTTTCTCTCTATGCACCTTCTTCACAGCCGGGGTTTTAAGTCTTTCTTCTCTCATTCTTATATCTACATTCTCATCCTACTCAATGTTCCAGGAGTTCCTGGTTTCGACTCTTATCGAGTCCATACCTTTCTTGATCTCCTTCCCTAATACTATAAAATTTGGCATCATTATACTTCTGAGGTTTAGGGACAGGAGAAGAACATACCATCTACCAGAAATGGCGCTGTTGCATTCCCCGGGCTGCATCGTCATCCTTCTACTACCTTTCTCTGCTTCTGCTCTCGTTCTCACTTTCTGTATGTAACTACCAATTGGCTCTCTACCCATTTGTTTTATCCCCCCTTCCTTTCTGTCCTTTCATGTATCTACCTCCTGTCCTTCACATTTACTCGCCGCCCTTTTCCCTATGCCATCCCCTTAAAATGATGGCCCTTCATCCCTTCCTGCTCTTGCTCTCATTAACTCATGCATGCCTCCGGCTTCTCTTGCCGTAAGTCCTCCTTCATTGTCCTGCCATTTGTTGGCATCATTCTACCTGCTCTCCCACTGGCTCCCCTGCCTTCCTCGCTGCCTTCCCTTCTTGGCTCCACCTGCCTTCTCTCGGGGCTTGCTCCTTCCTTGCCCTGTCCTTCCACCTTGCCTTCCCACTGTCCTCTTCCTCCACTTCTCAAATTTATCCTTGTCCTTGCGCTCGTGTGGACGATGTCTGACATCTCCACTTCCCATCTTTGCTGGCCCACCTCCTTTGCGTTGCTACACCCTGATCGGGGGAAAAAATCATCAATATTAATCGAAATAACATTAACTCATTTTAATTTAGAGTTAATCTTAACTGTGAATAATATCATAACATCGTATCTCACTCTAATTCCATACTAATACTACTGAAAAATTATAAAACAATGATGTACCATGCAAATTGTGTATTCACTAACCCTTTGACATTTTTAAACCATAACTAACTTTGTAATATTACATTCTATTTTTAACTCTAATTAGTTTTGTGATATTATATCTTATTTGAATAGTAACATTTGATTGAGCTGATAGGCTCATTCTACAATCCAATCTGAAAGTAATATGAAAGTAATATGTAAGTATGTCTGTGTTCAATTTGGATTTGACACACATCCCTCTTAAAACAAAAATAATATATTCATAGAAAAACAATAAAGAAAAAAATATGTTATATATGTTCAATTAGTTGACCATATAACCTAACATAATTTCATGTAAAGTAATTAAAAATGACATAAAATGTTTAAGATGTTTAAACATTATACTTTTCAGAAATATTTTTTACTCGATATCAACTATATATATATTTAATATATATTAAGAAAAGTATTTTGTTGTTATAAACTAAAATATCCTTTATGGGTTATGAATAAAATATTTTAATATGAATTAATATTGACTTATACTTAAAAATATATTAATAACAAAATAACCAATTTAATGTGCCGATAAGATGGCATTCAACAATATAATTTAAACAATGAAAATTTACACATTGTTTTTTTCACTCTAAAATAAGTTTGTACCTAAAGAATTTGATCCCTCTCATCTCATGTTAGATCTGTGTTTAAGATGGATCTATGTTGATTATGTTATAAACCCAGTAGTCTATTTTCTATATGTTTTTGAGAGATAGTAAAAATTGATTTCAAATAACAAAAATAAACTAAAAACTCCATAACTTATATTATTTATACAACCATGTTATAAACAACTTGCTCCATAAATAGCCCATTAGACCTCCTTGGGTGCCCTTAATGTGGCAGACACACCCTTTATCAAGACAATTTATGCCATGATAGAATTTGAATTCAATCATATTCTCGGGTTTACCTTTAGTTAGTATATTCAATTGTTTTTTTATTGGTGTTGAAATTTCACCATTAAAATGTTGGAAAATGTAATTCCACTTGTTTCGGTTGTGGTTTTCTATGTAAAGACACTGTTCCTATTCTATAGGAGTGGTTTCCCTAGTTTGGTGTGTGGTTGAGATATTCTCTCAACCAACAAATTATGTGTCCAAGATGGTTTTCCTATCTTGAGACACTACTCCTGTATATATGTAATATCATATTTGATTAATGTAACATAGATTTCCCTCATGGAAATTTAACATGGTATAAGAGCCCTTGAGGCCCTGGTCCCTCCTAGGCTTCGCTTGTCTTGGGCTGAGGAAGCTTGGCCTGTCTTGGGCTGAGGAAATAAAAGAGTGTATTTGTATTGTTTTAACTTTTGAGTTTGTCCATCTCAATGGAGTCGTGTCAACGTTTCCATGACGAAGTTGCCTTGTTATTTAGGTTCTTTTTTCCATTGGAACGCGAATTTCGTCTTCATCCTCATTCCAAAAGCTACGCTGGTTAACATGTCTCAGGATCCCCCTCTTGAAGCCTGTGCCATGGAAAATACCCTGAGAATGGAAATAGAACCCCTGACCTTTTCCCAGCAAGAATCGGTCGATCTGGAAGATTTTCTGGACGATGCCCTGTTCAGTTTCCCTTTCGAAGAAGAACAATGGGTCGGAAGCCTGTTAGATGAGGCATTCCAGGACATCATTTCGATCCCCTTTCAACGACTTCGGAAACGATTATGCACCATCTCTCTCGGTGGCACAGTGGTGATGTGGTGGATCCGTGTTGTGGAGGTTGCTGGGAGGCCAAGCGGTGGAGCAGTGGAGGTGCATCGAATCAATCACCTGCCAACCTGTTGGCAGATCTGTGGAGGCAGTTTGTTGGCATATAGTGCTGATATCTGCATTTTTTTTTAAATCGAGAAGAAGCTTCCCTGTGCTGCATGTTGGTGAGGTGAAAAGTGTGTGCGACATGAAAGTTCGACGGGACATGAAGGTGTGGAGAATTGAAGAGATTTGGGCATGCAGAATTGTCGCTGAATGAAGTGTGGAGCTGTCGCATTGGTTGTCGGTTTTGTATACCAGTTGTTTTCTCCAACTGCAAAGTAGTAATTTGTCCAGATTGTCACTGAGGGAAAGATTCTGGGTTCAAGGTTCGAGTTGAGTCGAGGGCCACTTCTTGTGTTGTGAGCATGTGGAAGCTATGTTGCCGGTTATGTGATTGCGGTATGTCTCGAATACAGAGATCTGTAGTATCTTACCGTGTTGGAGTCGAGACCTATGTATGGCTCGCTGTGCTGGAGCGCGTCTGGCATGAATTCTGTCTAGTGTGTGTGTGGATTGAGATGGAGAGAGTTATTGTGCAAGTTGATTGCGTGGAGGTAGGAAGATGTGCATGTTGCACAACCGAGCAGCCTGTTTGTGCCTGCGTCGATTCTTCAATGCTGATGCATTCATCTTCGTGGAGCATCAATTTTGCATGTTGATTAGTTAGATCTTGGAGCCGCGTTGGTGTCTAGATCCTGGAGCGACAGTGGGAGGATTAAAAAACGATTATTATGGGCGATGAGCTATGGTTTTTGGAGCCGATGCTGTGTTCACTGCAGGCACAGTTGTCAGGGCTGTGGCACCATATCCGGGCGTGCTCATTTTAGGTCGTGTAATAGTGGGTTTAGGTGTCGGAGCATTGATCATTGCCACAGGGATGGCATATGAGTGTGGCTCCTTTTAGCAGTGGTTGGAATCTAGACACAACACATGCTCGACCACAAGGAAAACACCCCAAGAATTCTTGTTCATTGAAGTAATGGACTCTTTAAGCCCTAAGCAATCAATTCCTGAAGGGAGAGAGACATTTTAGCCTAGAGAATTTTGGCAATACCTGCTACTGTAATAGGATTCTTTAGAGTTGTCGTAACACAAAAGAAGCTTGTGTTTCTGCATAGAATTTGTGTGTCTATTATCAATCCATGCCGATTTTTTATTGTTTTGGATGAGTAATTTAAATGAGGAGATGAGGACGTGAGAAACCATGTCTTCTTTTAGATTTCAAGATCGTCTCTAGTTGCAGATTTATGAAATAATAATGGGGGCATTGGTGGGTGGAAACCATATAGCTGCAAGACTGTTCGGTGCAAAACCATTGATGCCAACGATCGGCTGGATTTTGCAAGTTAAAAAGAATTCTTGTGTGTATTAATATGTCATGTCATGGTATTTCATTGTTTTGTGTAGTAATGTCATGGTATTTCATTGTTGCGTGTATTAATATTATGGTATTTCGAGTTGTCATTGAAGTGATAATGGTCTGATTAATTATTGCCACAATTATGAGTGTGTGTTGGAATTGGTCATTCCAACAATACACAAATTTGCACGAATTATTGATTACCAAATATGATGAAGACATGATATTGAAAATGGCAGCATGAGAGATTGGAGAATGATGGACAATCGAGTTTGTGTGAATTAGTGTGATTTTGTGGAACAAACTCACGGTGTAGTACGAGTCACATATTGTAATTAGAACAAATCTACATATACTCTTTTGTAATGGTTAGTTGTGGTCTTGAAATGTTTTATGTACCTGCTATAAGACCCAAAGAGGCATGTGTACCCTTTTTTATGTGTTCCCTCTGTAAGAGAGTTTTAACACCATGGAGGAGTGTGTCATGCGGAATAGATACACTTGGGTGGGCAATATTGGTTTTAGACTCCATGACGTGAAATTTTATATTTATGGGGAGTTCATCAAGAGGTTGGATGAAACATGTATGTGAATGACTTCCTAGTAGACTGGCGGTTGCAGCGGTTGGGAACCTATGCATTCCAATAGATGGTTGTTCCTTTATATGAACATAGACAAGTGCATGAACAAGGTACAAGGTGTAATTATGAGACTGGACCAGATGTAGATCTTGCAGATTGATATCGAGACAAGTAGTCATTAAGGGGAGTGTTGAAAAATGTAATTCCACTTGTCTCATTTGTGGTTTTCTATGTAAAGAGTTTGTTCCTATTCTATAGGAGTGGTTTCCCTAGTTTGGTGTGGAGACAAGTAGTCATTAAGGGGAGTGTTGAAAAATGTAATTCCACTTGTCTCATTTGTGGTTTTCTATGTAAAGAGTTTGTTCCTATTCTATAGGAGTGGTTTCCCTAGTTTGGTGTGTGGTTGAGATATTCTCTCAACCAACAGATTGTGTGTCCAAGGTAGTTTTTCTATCTTGAAACAGTACCACTGTATATATGTAATATCATATTTGATTGATGTAACATAGATTTCCCTCATGGAAATTTAACATAAAAATATTATTCAATTATTTGTTTCACTATCAAAAATAAGATTCAATCACTCTTACTAGCAAAATTGACATTGAATAGACAATGCCTTATCTATAAAGTGGAAGGTTCTGATTTCAGAACAAATTTCTGTTATTTTTTTATCTTCTCCCCTATTTACACTGATCTGTCTAAAAGGCCTGATTGCAGGCACAATTCTGGAGTTTTCGGCCTTGTGCTTTGAGATCTATCTTTGGAAGAATATATGTGGGTGCTCTTGAAATTTCAGGCCTGCTCCAAAAAATTTGAAGTATGCAGCCTTTTGAGTGTTACGCAAAGCAACTGATGTATACGCTAATAAGCATCTCTTTCTGAAAAATGTCAATCCAACCTTTCTCTACCTTTTCATCCCCTCTGGTGACATCTCCTTTTACTCATAATTTGACGATTTTTTCTTTAATTACGATGGAAACCCTGCCCGAGGAAACAACTATTTTTGCTGGATATTGCATGGGACGGGAAGGGAGTGCTTGAATGGGGTCTACTACTGGGTTTTGATAAACATATCACTACCTATGTATAGCTAATGGATAAATGTCTAAGTTAACTAGATCAATGGAATTATCAACTAGGACTGGATCAAATGCAACTTATGAATCAATAACAGGTTTTGGAGTTGCTACCTAAACCAATGCCTCTTTCAATTTGTCAGCTAATACCACTGCTTAGTCAACAAAGTTAACTGAGTAAACTAGATCAGTACATCAATGTTGATTGGTGAGGGTCCTCCCTTTAGGATCTGAACCATGCTTATCACAATCAGAATTAGAGTCAGAATTCTCACAATCAGACCTTCGATTGCACTTTGTAGATTCTTGAATCATGTAAGCCCTCCCCCCTGTTGATTCAAGTTAGGTATCCCTAGACCAATTGGATTCATGAATCTTAGGAGGTATAACTATAGACCCGGGATTGTATGGCATAGCATGGTACAACCTTACCCTTTCCCCTTACTTTTATGTTTCCTTACTACTTGTGCACCTTAAGAGCTAGACATGTTAGCCTTATACCACTTGGATTCATGAATTCCCTTAGTTAGTCAGGTACTTCTATTAACCCTTCTCTTATTAGGATGGACGAGATGATCCAACCTTACCCTTACTTAAGTGCATGTTATCTACCCAGGAGTGGGGTGGAATTTGACAGGCAAATTGCTTGTCATGGGGTGATTTGTCCATCAAATACAGTTTAAAAAATTATAAAACCGTCGAGATTTTGGCTTGAAACTATGAAAACAAATCAAAAACTGTGAAAAATCTCAAATTTGACGGGCGGGTATCTTTTGAAATTCCAACCCTATTAATCTACCTTTCACTGTTTACTTACTGCCTTCACTCAACAACCTACAGAGTGCTACACCTAGTACTATTCTTATGGTGGTTATATAGAGAAATATGCTACTGGAAGCTATGTTGCACATGGATTTACCTTTGCACATAGATTTACCTCCTCCCCTGCTCTATCTCGCTATGCTAACTATTTTTGTTTCTTTTCTCTGTCCCTATCTTTGCGCCTAGATATACAATTAGTGATGTTGGTGGTGCTTTTGTTTGGTCAACAAGGAAAACTAAAACTGCTACTGCCCAGTCCCAAATGTTTGTGATGCTCTCTAAAGCTAATCGATTCTCATTTCCATCAAATGACAAGAAAGGAAACGCCCCTGCTAGGAAGGCTCTCTGTTTGCTTGATTATGGCATAGAGCCCAAGAGTAATAAGCCTAGAAAAGATGACGAGTAATCCTAATGGCACTGGATTTGAACTACCCTTTTATACTTTCAAGTGCTTTTTGTCGGTAAAGATTTTAGTTTCTGAAGAATTTTTACCAGAAAATATGTACCAATATATACAATTAGTGTTTGTAGATGGTAAATACTGCCATCGGTATATACCCAAAATAACTTTGAGTATTCTTTTGTGACAGGGATTTGGCCGCTAAGTCATTTGGGTCTAGCATTTTGTTGGTACAAAATATTACGAGGTTAAGTTCTATCCATTACCTCAATAGACATGAGCATATGGAAATGCTATTATATCTAACTTTAATATTTATTTATTTAAATTGCTTACACTTGAAACAATAGATTATAGTTGGATGGAGGTTTTTGTGGATTTTACCAAAAAAAAATATAATTATATAATTAACTAATTATGTGATTATATGATTGGTTGGTCATGCCTTTCAGTTTTAACAATCCACTAACTACTTTTAAAAATAAATAATTAAATTTTCAACCTTATTACAATTTTATTATAATATATATTGATGTAATTTTAATTTATTAATAAAAAATAGATCATATTTCTTTGGAAAAAATAAAAGGTTGCCAGTGGAGTACAAAATTTTTAGATTAAACTTTATTAATAAAAAAATATTAGATCATTCTTCAACAAAAATAAAAGGTTGCTAATGAAATACAAGTTGAATTTATAAGCTTCAGTATTAAAAAATGGCGAAGTCAATCCTCAACAACATATTATAAAAACCATTTTAAAATTTCCAAATTAAATAAATCGGATCACCGAAACGAATGCAATCCTAGTCAAAAGGGGAGAGGGCAAGGAAGGCCTACACAGGTGGGATGTGGGCGGTTGAATGTGTTGATCTATATGTACTACACAGGTGGGATGTGAGAGGTTGAATGTGTTGATCTATATGTGCAAATTTCGCAGAGTACAAATTTGATAATTTCTGATAGATATTTTTAGAAATGATTATTTTAATCAGCAGTAATATTTCCTCTCTTTAAAATAGTATTTTCTTAATTATAGAAACTAAAATATTACTTTAAAATTGTATTTTTTTAACTATTAAAATAGATTTTATTTTTCAATTTAACAGTTCTATAGAATCTGAAATGCCTCTCTTTTTAGGCACTGGCTAGTCTACTTGTTCCTACACATTCTGGTTTATTTTGTTTATATAGTCATATGGTAACGATAACAATTTGGTTAAATATATACTGTGGTGGGCGTAAAGGGCTTAGTGGTCTCATCGGATGGTTTGAAGAAGACTGACTATATAGGCAATGTTACGACCGTTGCTAAAATCCCAACGGAGGAGGCCCAAAGAGGGATGGGGGATTTTCTTTATTTTAATTTGTTTGGGTGAAATCTCAGCAGAGCAGATGAGCTGAAGCTGTGCTGTCAATGATGATGATGAACAATTACATCGAAGTTTGGTTGGCAAACAATGCAGGAAGAGCTAACAAGATAACATGTCTGTGCAAATTCATCTTGAAATCCTTATTGAGGCCAAGGTTTTACAAATAGCCATACCATACAATTTCTGCACAAGCTGCTTCTCTGATGGTATCATTAGTAACACTGATTGTGTTTTGTTTTCGTTGGCACCTTAATAAATGCAAAATGGGATAAATCCAACACATGCATACACGTCCTGGTTTAGTTGTAACTTTGAACGATATGTTAGACCGGCTAAGCAGCCATGGGTTTTAGTCCTTCACTAGTGTTCTTGACTCTATAGTCGATGTCTTTGAAAAATCTAAGGATTATAACACAAGGATTAATTACTAGATTTTGCAACTTATTCGGCTGCCAAGTATTGGGGCCAAGAGCTCACGTACTACAAGAACTGGTTCAAATGCTACTGGAATTAGTCGAGAACGGGTCTCGTGATGGGTTGCAATCATTCCCTCTCGAAGAAGAAAAAGGTAATTCCTCACAGTTTTTTAGTGGAAAATCTGTTCGGTTAAGATACTCATTCTATGAGAGGATGTGTAAATTTGCCATCCATCAAATTGACATTTATCTTTATAAAATAAAAATAATTAAATCCAGAAGCTTATTATACAATTCTACAACTCCTTATATAGGAATGTCCTTTCCTATCAAAGACACTTCCCTTATAAATAAAAATAATTATATTTTAAATAGAAAATAATGTGGGGTTATAATAGAAAATGAATATATTGTAAAGTAATTAAGAAGTAAAAAAAATGGAATAAGATATTTAAACCTTGTACTATTTAAAAATATTTCAAAAAAGATTTTAATAAACATTTTTTCAAAATATTTCAGAAGTGGATATCAACTTTATATATCTATATGAAAAAAATTGTTAAAGTAAAATATTTTAAAATTGTATGCAATAAAATATTCAATTTGGGTTTCAATAAAATATTTTAATACTTTACCTATAATTCAAAATATATTAAAAACAA
>APFE030750081.1:274750-290466 GCA_000404065.3 Pinus taeda
AAAAAATACATATTATATTTTACATTCTAAAAAATTTAGACTCAATAAATTTCATCCCTCCAAATTCATATTAAATTTGTACTTGAATAATAGATATATGTTAATATAACATAGAATTGAAAGGAGTTGTCTATAATGCGACTTTTTGGAGATTCCGGTGACGGAATCCGGCAAAAGAAATGAGGTTAAATCTTGATTTTTAGCAGTTAAAATGGGTTTTTAACTACATATTTGGATTCAGCGCCTTGAAAAACCCTGGGAGCCATTGATTGTGCAGAAACTAGCTATCAAACTTGACATTCCAAAGAATTGCTGCCGGATTTTGACCGGAAAAATCCACCAGAAAAGCTTTCAAAAAGTCGCATTATAGACTACTGCGAATTGAAAACCCTAACCCAAATATGATGAGCCAGAATCGAACAAAAAACAAAAAACAAAAATATGGGTGCTTTAAACTTGTTTCCTTCCGTTTCAGTGATTGGATTATATATTGATGAAGCTGAGTTGAAAACAAAGGTGGCGAAATCATGGTTTTCCAGTGCCCAAGGTCAATCGGTGTAGAAATTGGGAGACGAATATTTTGGGAAGGTAGCCTGGCAGATTCATCCTGTGCACCAACAAACAATCCTTGGTATTTTTATCTCACGATGGTGCCAAACTTCTCAACCTCGACAATCCTTGTTTGTGGCTTTATCAATTGGTGATTCACAATTTCTCACGTTTCGTTTGTTAGTTCGTTTGTCTTTCATTACAGCTAAGGGTGTCACAAGGTCCCACAAATTTTATTACACACTTTTCTAATTTATATATTTTAAATATGTAAGACATTAAATTGGAAAGGATGCCCTCTTGTTACAAAGGAGCGTTGAGTGCCATGTAGCCATTTAAGCATGGCAAAGAGAGTAATCGCAGTTGTTCTAAGTGGCTTCGCCTTTTTACTACTTTGTGGCTTGTTACTTGTTCATTTATGTGTATATTTTTTACCTTGTTTTTGACAAAAACAAAAAGACTGGTATAAGATTATCTTATTATGCATTTATCTATACAACTTATCTACAGGTTTGAACAGTTTTTATAGTTTAATAATATATATTTTTATGTCGTTTGTTTATTTATTTGTTTTTCACAGTTTAATAATATACACATCTATGTGTATATCTTTTACGTTATTTTCTAGTTGGAAAAAAAAGACTTTATATATGATTATTTTATTATGTATTTATCTACATAACTTATCTATATATTTGGATAGTTTTCATAGTTTAATAATATACAATTTTATGTTGTTGTTTTGTTTATCTACTTGTTCTTAAAAGTTTTCATGGTTTAATAATATATATTTTTATGTTGTTGTTTTTGTTTATCTACATGTTTTTGTGAGTTTTTATAGTTTAATGTTTTTGTGAGTTTTTATAGTTTAATAATATACATTTTTATGTTGTTGTTTTGTTTATTTGAGATTCTAGTGAGATTTTTATATTAGTTTAGTAGGTTTTGCGAAGCTTTTAGGGCATACATTGCAATGCAAGATAATATAATAGGGTGGAGTGTGTTTAGACTTTGATAATGTGTAGTTTCATGTCTTCTACGCCTTCAACAACTATTGCATTAACAATGAGATGTTACGTGGCACTTATGACTTTGGTTGGAGTGCAACTTTTGCTACATTTAATCCATGTAAGTATTTAATATATTTAAGTATTTTACCGTTTAAAAAATAGGTTTATGAGTGTAAATGCTTTAAATATATTTAAATATTTTATTTTTAGAATATGTTTATCAGTATAAAAATGTGTTTGTTATTTGCTATTAGTAATTTAGTATTGCAATGATTTATTTTTAGAATATGTTTATCACTATAAAAATGTGTTTGTTATTTGCTATTAGTAATTTAGTATTACAAGGATCTTTTTTAAGTCTTGAGTTCTAGAAAACCATTTTCCTCTGTGTTTGTGTTTGTTATTTGTTATTAATAATTTAGTATTTCAAGGATCTATTTTAAGCCATGAGTTCTAGAAAACCATTTTCCTCTTATCTAAACTCCCACAACTTATTTTTATAAGTTTGTTTTGAATTTTGTTTTTCTCAAAGAGCCTTTTCCCTGCAAATTTCTCACAAGTATTAACCAACGTAACTTGCTTCCATGGACAATTTTTTTAATTAAAATTTATAATAATTTATAATTTGAGAAATAATAGGAGCAACGATCTAGTTAAAATTCATCTGATCTCACTATTAATAAGTTTTAAGTTTAGAGAGTTATTAAGCTTCACTTTAGAGGGTTATTAAACCTAAAGTTTTGTGAGGCAATTCTAAAATCAATGCAAAGGAGAAAGAGAGATGTCATTAATTTAACATTCTAAGTTGAAAAGTAAGAATTTTGCAAGTGAAATACTAACAATTGTTAAATTTTCATTTATTTTTTCAATTCTACAAAATCAACATTATATTTCCTTTTTCACGGAATTTGGACTATAGCTTATGGCTTTTGCACCAGGAACTTCTATTCCACTATCTTAATGCATGGATACAAGAGTACACCTCGGTACTTGTTCACTTGGAAACAAAGCCAAAATTCCTACAATTGAAAATGCCTGCAAAATTCCTAAAAACTTACCACCATCAATAAAGTAAACATATCTAAGACATGACATCTATCAAGAATATTTACAAATTTTAAGGATGTTAATGTCTATCAAGCATATTTTAAAATTTTGAGGATGGTTGTGAACCCAATCGCATAAAAACATGTTTAAAAATTGTATATGATTATTTATTACTGACCACCTATAAGGCCCAAAAAAATAAAAATTGTCAATGTGAAAGATATACACAAGCCATATGTTGTCTTTTTGTTTCTCACTAATAATAAGTAAAATAAATAGGGTGGATTATAGTTGAGTTAGTTATACATGTCTGATGGAGTAATTGTTTTTAATGTGGTGAGGATAGGTTACCGGCCAACACTCATCTATGAAAACTTTATGAAATATTAAAACACTTTTAATACAATATGCTGGTTTTATTACAAACCCATACCCTACTCGCTTTCATGTGATTATGATTGGGAAAGGACGGGGAGCCTAGAGGATAGCCTCACATAAAATCTACAGTGTTTGAGATGGAAATTAATGTTCATATTGGTGGAAAAAATCCATTTGTTTTCGTTGAAATTGCAACATTTAAACAATCTAATCAAAACCCAAAGGGAAAATTGAAAATACTGAAATATGAGCACATTGATTATAATAATGGAAGGTCTAATGTGAGTGGAATAGATTTCCATATTTGCACATAATTGCAATATCTTGTGTTTTGGAGAAAAAATTATATCCTATCAAAAACTGAGTAAAACAAACTTTAGGGTTTAACAAGTCATTAGTTTGTTTTGATCAGTGTTATTTTTCTTATAATAAATATGGGAAAAAATTGAACATAACTGTGTTATTGTACGGGAATTTTTTTAATTAAAGTTTTATTGGTGAGAGGTTAATTTATTATCAAAACATTGCAGTTGAAGGGCAAAATTTTAAACATAACATTCTTTGAAGGGAAACATAAAGACCCAAAAAGTATAAAAAAAAATGTTTGCCCAGTAAAAAAGAATCCAAATTCCAACCCTTCTAACCCTACTCCCATCTCTCCTGTAGAGTTGCACGCACACGATTTGTTTTTAATGAGATTTTTTAGACTTTCTGGTGCCGGAAAATTTGAGGTGAAATCTTGATTTATGTTATTTAAACTGATTTTTTCACTGTATATAAACTCTAGAGCACTTCAATTATGCAGAGATTACCCTTCAAATTTATGATTTCAATAAATTCCTTTTCGATTTTAGGAAATTAGACCAGAAAAACCAACCAAAAAAACTTCAGAACTATAAACAAAATAATTAAATTAAATAAAAAATAATATCGTAAATTAAATAAAAAACAAGAAAAATGATGCGGGTGCCGTAGAATACCTCTTTTCTTTCTTATTCTCCTTCCATGCTTTCACGCAGTTAGTCGAACTCGCTACCTCCTTTTTACCAGCGATATCAAACAACCATCAGAGTAGCCGAATAGCCGGGACCCACCGCTGGTAGAGTTGCACACAAGAGCATGTAAAACTATCAATCCAAAAAAACAAATTTAATACGGTATATGATGAAGGTTATAATTTAGTTAGTTTATTTAAAAAAAAAACTGGTCTTTTTCTCAAATTTAACACTTTTAGATGATTAAGGCTATATTTTAGTTGGTTTATTTAAAATAAACTAATTCTCTGTCTTTTTCTAATTTGTTGAAATGGAAAAAATGGAAAACATAAATCAAAATGGAATATTATAAAATAGAAGGAAAGAATTTAAAAATTAAAATAAAATTAGTATACGTAAATGATTAATATTAGTTTTTAGATAAATATTTTTTGATCTGATTTTTTCTCAAAAGTTTCTTTCTTATAATTAATTCATGATATTTGATTAAAGCAACTATTTCATGATATGTTTAAGATCGTCAATATTTTTAAAAATCTATAAAATTAACTAAACATTAACTTTATTTTAAATTAATTAAATAATAATTTTATTTTAAATTATTATTATTATTAATTGTAAAAATAATTAATATAGGAGTTAAAAAACATGTAACAATGTTGTTATTTATGGAGATTTATTCACTTTATCATGGAGCCTTAATCTATAAAGAGGTTTTGTTAAGATATCATGGTCTTATACCATGGCTTACTAATACCACATGTCTAAAAAACTATAACTCAAGTTCATATGGCATATGTTCAAATGGTTTTTTTTAATTAATCAATCTAATTAAAAATGAAAATGACATAACTAATTTTGGGATAAATCTCAACATTTGATTTATGACTACTAAGAATATTTTAACATATTCCATGGAGATTAAAACCCTACCATCCACATAATAATTACTCACAAATAAATAAATGATCAATGTAGCAATGCATCATATGTTTAAAAACCCTTAAAGAGATAAATAGTCCATGGCCCTAGCCATATGACCACTTGAGGCAACACATTAATGCAAAAGGAGAATAATTCACATATGAGCTTTTGATATTTGATTATTATCAAATAACCCTCCATGTTATTTAAATAGAGATCATGAAACAAATAGGTGTTAAATCATAGATTAATTTAGTTGTTAATGTGAAAAAAATAAAAATAAAAACAAACACTCTCTATAACATAATCATGTGTTGGATTAGATATTACAATGCATACTAAAGAAACACATTTTACCTAATACATCTAATTAATAATAGGTTCTATAACCATAGTAGTTTCGTTATTGAATGAGGGGCATTTTTCATGCTTCATACTCAAATGGAATGTATTGAACTCATCACAAACTCTATAATACTTCTTCTTCTGCTTGGAATTCCATCGATGTTCATAGCGCACATGCATTGGGATATTTCCATGAAGATTAAGGTCAAAAAAGGAGTACTAGGTTTCTCAAGAACATGTGTACACATGAAAACACTTGCTTTATTACAAATAAATATGCAGTTTTGAGCTTGTAACCTCAATTTTCCCCAAACCACCATGCAAGTTACCAACTTAATAGTTCTTACAAATGTGCGCATGTTCTTGAGTGTGCATTCTTAGAATCCCATCCATACTCATATTACATTTTACTAGGAAAACAAACTAATGTAAGTTCATTGTTACCACATTGTTACCTAATACCATGTGTCATGTTTTTCCTATCGTTGAGTAAATTAAGTGATTGAAAGGGAGTTTGAGGAGCCATTACAATCAAGTTTTATGAACCTGTTTTTTTTTTATATTTCATTAAAAAAAATTATGAAAAAAAAAGAATTTTCACCTATTTAAATAAAACTTATTTGAATAACATGGAGCCTACACATGGGAATCCGAACCCCACCATTGCTATAAGAAGATAGATCAAACCTCCATCTAAAACATGTAAATGTAAACATTGAAATTGATGCAAGGTTGAGATTATTAAGAATCCTTATGTCATTTCCGAACAACTTCAAGTTACCTTCATGGAAATTGATTGGTACTTATCTCCTATCTACATTTAGGCAAGACACCCCCACCCACATTTATGGTCATATTCATGAGTTGGGGAAATGCAAACAGTTGATTAGGATCAAGATTCCTAATCAATTGCTAAAAAATGGGTTCACCGGATCCTTGTTCCTTCAAATTTCCAAGGATGTCACAATGGTCAAGGATTCTATTGAGCAATGAACTATTCATTTCTGGAGGTACTGGCACAACTGTCGATCAGCCCGTGAACTGAATCAAGCAGCCACCACTCCATGGATTCAACTGCCGTAATGACCATAATGCTAGATCTCAGGCCGTGGAGATTTACGTGTCTCTTGGCAGCATAAAATCTAGGAATTAGTTACAAGCATTTTCACTTATAAATAACGCGTTGATATACGCTGGATAGTTAGTCTTTAAGATGTAATTTTGAATGTTGTTTCAGCTCACTGTATTGTACTTTCCTTTGTTTTATTACTGCACTTCAATATATGAGAAGACAACATTCCTGAATCCAATTTGTGACTAAGTAGTTGGCCGGCCGAGGTGACAGAGGGCCCCTGTACACTAAAGCTTTGTGTAGTTTTTTACTTGCTTTTGTTTACTGTTTTTATAATCATTACTTGTATATATTTTATGTTGTTCTGATGTTCATCGTTGTCCATATTTCCTTCATGTTTTCTTCATAACTGTTAGCTGATCAGTGTTTCTTTTACAGGTTTTTGTAGGCAGCCCAGGCAAAATTTACATATTTTTGATAACTACTGACATGAGATCATCTTGTCCTTTCTGCTGATTTTCATTTACTAAGTTTAATTCCAGCATTGTCATTTCTTTCAAGTTTTGTTTTTCTTAATTACTTTTCTGCCATTTAGACATCATATTACTTACCTGTTTATGATTTCCTTTCTATAGCCAAGCGACTCAATTCATAAGGAATCAGAATATTACTTGTTGTAGTATGATTTAGTTTGCTTTCCTGCAAGTTAGAGATTGAATTACTTACGTCATTTTCAAGAGTTGAAATATGAATAAGTAGTTAAATCTTAGTTTCCTTTTATGCAATTTAATTTCCTGCAATTTAGATATCATAATACTCAGCTTGTTTATGATTACTTCGTATAGCCAGACTGAGTCGAAAGGTGAAGGGTCAGAGTATGGGTTGAAGTAGTGTGATTTAGTTTGCTTTGCTTTCAGTCTTTGAGTTGCTTTAAGTTCAGTTTTTATTGTCTTTTTCATACAATAGTAAGGATACTGGACCATTGTCACTAGTTCATTGTTTTGGTACATTTACTTCTTTTGAGAGTTGATTTCATTACAGTCAGTTTGGAAACCTTCTTTTTGAGAACTTTTAAGTTTGGAAAATCATTGTAGAAATCACCATTACCATTCATACTTGATTTTCAATTTCGTCATCTCACACTAGGGAATCCACATAAGATAAACCCAAAGACAAACTAAAAACTCAAAAACGACAAAAGACTAAGAAAAAGGTTATCTTGCACATACAGTGCACTTCACTTCATCAGTTTACGACTCCCGGATTGACATTTTAAATACCAATTTAGGACATACTAAATTGACCAAACATGGGCCATTTTCAATGACAACAAAGATGTGGTGAACCCATGATGAAATTGTGAAATACCCAACTATAGTTGAGAATATAAAAAAATCCTTAACGTAGACAAATTTTTACAAAAAGACATGGAACTCTATAGGAGGGCTCATTAGATAGAGTGCAAAGAGAGATAACATGTTTGCTTGGTAGTGGAATGTTTGATAGATGGAACCACAATGACAATTTTGCAAGAATGTGGGCTCCAATAATTCTTCCAGTTTCCCTTTGTGTGAACCAATATTCCACTGCTTGAGCACACTATATATTAGTGGACGCCTCTAAGGATGTGTTTAAAATTATGATCAACTTGAAATTTGATGGCATTTTCTTTCTCATAGGTTTATATCAGCAAGGTATGCTAATGGAAATCAAAGACTTTAATTGACTATGAGATGAAGACAATAACTAGGTACATTGATTAGTATTGCATCTAGAGACTTAAAAGATGAGTAACCAAATTCTAATAAGTCATTTAGAAAAATTACATGTGTGTGTAATGGCCTACACTATAGTTCATATTGATATAGCATACAACCTTCATCACATCTCATGGGGTCATATGGAGATAGTAGCAAAGTGTGGGGAAGTAAATATATTTGACTGTTGCACTAACTTATAGAAGAACCTCCTATAATAATGTCTACAAGATATGTTGGAGGCCTACAACTCATTAGTTATGAGGCCATATCATATGCATATTTTTTCTTTGAGCTAGTGCCATTACTCTACCCTCAGAGAAAAGTTAGAGATCCACAACCCATAGAGTTGAGAATGGTGAAGTTAGTGGATTTGATGTTGGTGGTGATGATGTTAGTAGGGTCTTAAATGACACCTTCATTGGATGGTGAGAGCAACAAATTATATGAATTGATGATTATCCATATGTTGGTATGATAAATTTTGAGGGGATCCCAATGTAATGTACTACGAAGCACATAATAGGGAGTCATAGTTAACAAATGTTTATTCTTCTACAATTTATTTTTTGAAGGTTTTTTAAATTTAAAATGTGTTTTTTTTAAAGTGCATCAATATGTATTAGCTTACTTGTCTTATAAATTGGCCCTAAGAGACTAGTTAAACTTCTTAGGAGTCGATGCATACCACATGAGTAAGATGAAGTGGCCCTAGACCTATGAAACCAATTAAAATTCCTAGGAGTTTATGCATAACACATGGGCCAGATGAATTAGCCCCATCAAGGCCATATGCACCACTATCTAGAGGAGCAAAGGTGTTACCTCTATACAATTTGAGAGGATGCCTCAAGAGACTTACTATTAGGATCCTAGTCACTAGACTTATGGATATTCTAGATGATCTATAGTGATATGTAGTGGGTGTTACAACTATGTGGAGTGCAAACTATGTTAACTAGCCATTGGAATATTGAATGTTAGGGATTGGGCTCCACATGATATAATTTGAGGAGAAACTACAATTATGGCTTTTAGGACTCCATTCAACATAGTATATTATGGACAATTGGCTTAAACACCCATTTTTTATATTGATGCACAATATATTTTCGATAATATATCATGTATATATGGAATTTGACTTAGTATTAATGATTTTAAAATTATGCGATTGTTTTATGTCACCTTTGATTATTTACAAACATGACTTGCTTCTTTTTTTGTGTTTAATGAGAAAGATTGCAATTGAATACTTGACTAGCTAAATAATCTACAAATTTATCACACTTTCGACGTACATGGATATAAACAACATAGTTGAATTCACATTCCAAAATCCCAACTGAAAAATAAATAATAAAATAATAATAATAATATAAATATATTTATATATATATATATATATATATATATATATATAAATAAAAATAAATAAATAAATATCAAATAAAAATAAAAATAAATAATAAAAATAAAAATAAAAATTCAAGGGAAGGAAAATATTGCAAATGCGACATGGAAGAATTTAATCAAACTAATAAAACACTCATAAAATAAACAACAGAAATATACAAATCAGATATGGTGGAAAAGGCCTCAGCCTTACTGTATTCCTCACATAATGCAATCCAATGTACAAAGAATGATAATAGTACAAATAAACACATGAAGAAGTTTGTCTCAAGATAGTACGTCTATCTGGGACACTATGGTTGAGAAAATATCTCAACCAAACACTAATATAGGAGCCTAATTAGTTGGAGAGAATCTCTCAACCAACTAAGCCTAAATTGACTCCTAACCATGAGGAACAAACTCAATCTAGAAAGGTAGGATTAAATCCAACTTTCTTGATTTTAATTAATTTAATTGTTTTGGACTTATAATTGTTTTTATCACATGAGAATGAGACTAACATTCCCCCCGTCAATGATAAGTCCAAAATAAAAACGAGGAACCATCTTCCAAGTTCTCATGTTGATCCTCAAAAACGCTGCCTGAAACACTGCCAAAGATGGATGCTAAAAAAACTCCATTCAAAGAGAACATGAATCAGCTGCAAGTCCGAGTCATCTCTGAAATTTTTGCTTGAAAATTCCATCATGTGCCAAGTTGCAAAATGATCCATCTGTCCTTTGCTTTCAATCAGCATCCTTTGTCCACTGACAAAATGTTGATGACGCCCACTGGCAAATTTGATGTTGATGAACGCCCACTGGCGAATTTGTTGATGATGATCGCCCACTGGCTGATGACGTTGAAAAACAACTCACTGTTGATTTTGTTGTGTTTGAAAACTGCTCACTGCTGACTTTGTTGTCAATCGCCCACTGGCGAATTTGTTGATGCTCACTCGCTGATGAAAATGCCCACTGGCTGCTTTGCTGATGTTGTCGAGACTTTCAGTCTGACAACCACTGTCAATTTCATTGACATTTTCCCCCCTTTGTCAGCTGAAATGAGAGACAATCTTCTTCAAATTATTTCTAAACTCCCCCCCTTTTAGGTGTAGGAGTGTTTCACTGGTGTACTCCCTCGTTCAACTGCACAAGAGTACCATCTTCATTTTTACTGTTGGCTGCAATATGTGTGAGTGAATTCGATTGTAAAACTTATACAATCTTATGACCGTGGATGACCATTCCCAGGGATCAATTCATGAACAATTGATCTTCAATTTGGTTGATTGTTGTTGTTTGTTGCATTGTGCTAATCAATGATTTGACTTGCCACAATGGTGACAAGGATGGAGATCAAAACACTTATCTTCCAGATGACCTGTTCTTTGACAATGAAGCCATTTTGGTTTGACTGCAACTTCAGTTTTCGAGCATGTCTGTTTGTCTGCAACTTCAGTTTGTGTGTATTTATGTTTGTCTTCAACTTTCTCAGAACTAGCCGATGTGATTTGTGCAAGAAACCCTGCACTGACAAACGTAATGGGCCTTGAATAATCTGGGATATGCAAGTTGGCGTCATCTTTGACATATTCTAAGCCTCGTCGATTTCTGTTACTTTGGATTTCTTCCCATGGCTTGATGGTTGGTTTGGAAGAAAGTTGAACTGGATTAGGGACCATTTCGACACTTGAAGTTGGTTGGATCAGTGACTTGGAACCATCAACTATATTTGTATTGTTCAAAGACTTGGAAGCATCACTCTTATCTAACAACTCAGTTCTTTGTAGTTGCGACTCTAGTTGAAGGAACTCAATCATTTCATGTGCATGTTGAAGAAGCACTCGAATATCAACAAGGGTTGTTTTCTTGATGTTCATCATGTTGCCAGTTGATGATAAAATCAAATTGTTAAGAATTTTATACACTTGAATGTGTGTTGCCATGTTAGCTTGCTCACTTTGAATGCAGGCTCGCTTTTATTGTTGCTTATTGTTGATGCTTTAAACACTTGCTAGAGTTTTATAACTTGGTTGCTTGAACTCTTGATTTCACGCTCGCTTGATGACTATCCCTTTGCTTGAATGCTTCACTCAACTTCACACTGGCTCGTTTTTTGTAGATGTCATGCTTTCAACTTTCACACTTGATTTTGGCACGCTCGCTTCCTTGGTTGTTTGAATGACATGCATGCTTGCTTTGTTGTTTGAATGACACACTCCCTTGATTTATTGCTCATTGCACTTGCATTAAGCACTAGCTTGATTTGATGCTCACTTGAAGAATAGAATACTAGAATTCACACTCATTTGATGATGATTGCTTGCTAGATGGCTTGCTTGAACTTGCTTGATTGATTACTGACACTTTATGCTTTCTTGAATGTACTCACTGAATGTGCTGATTTTAAAAAAGGAAGGGTGTCGAACATTGTCGAAAATGCACCCAAGATACAAATGACAAGTTCAATCTTGATGACTCAGTTGAAGACTTACTTAACTTAATGTATTCACCTTAACAATTCATATTAGGGTGTCGGTTACAACCAATAATGCACTCGTACAATTCAGTTAAAAAATGTTTATCTGCAAGTGATACAAAAAGTGTTGATGATGTTGATGTCATCTTGGCTTGAAATGCTTGATTTTGTAGCATCCTTAACTTGATTCCTTTGATTACATGATGTGAAATGTGCTTGCTTGGAATATCATCTTATCAAGTTGATGGTGTGATGCTTTGTGCTTCTATACTTAAGCTTGATTACAGGAGCTTGATTAAGAGTTCTTATACTTAAGCTTGCTTATGTGCATGTAATTGTTTAATCATAATACAAAGAAAGCGCTTTGGTAATCTGAATACAAGTCATGCACACACATTCATTACACACGGTGTACCTAAGATCCATTTATTCAATTTCAGGCAGATCTAGGACACAAGCACCACAAAATTTATGATTTTATTAATTATTGGAGTACATCATTTTTCAATTTCACAACTTCGTTGTGGAAGCTTCTCAATGAGAATGTCACACTTGCAAACTTTGGAAGAAAATTGTCTTCAAAAACTCCCTAACTCAATCGCTCTCAAAGTAAAATATTACTTTGAATTACAATAATGACTTTCACTTATCACTCCAAATACAAAAATAAATTTACCTTATCACTCCACAAAAAGCATGCCCTTATTACTCCATTAACTTTATCATGATTGGAAATCTTAAAAAAAAAATATGTCATAGACTTATGTCTCCAAAAGATCCATACTTTAACTAACTTATGCCCACTTAAAAACTCAAACATATTAAAATCTATAGGAGAAATTGGAATTCTGAAAATTACCTGTTTGAGTGCACAATTTTCCCTATGTAGAGTGCACTTTCTCCTTTTAAGCACTTTAACATACTCATCACTGTGGTCTTCTAAAAATCAGAGGACATATTCTGCGTCAATCTGGCTTCCATTTATTTAATCACACCTTTTGTTTTATGAGCCTTGAAAAATCCTATCTGGGGCAAACTGAGTTCGCACCGCCAATTATCTATAGTCGACAAATCTCCATGCAACAGTATATAATCATTCACATGTTCTTCTCCACTTTTGGCTTCACGCAACAGGTCCAAAAATAATTCCATGGCAACAATGGCATGCATATATTGCTCCCCTCCAATTGGTGTTCATCGTGTTGTCACGTAGCAGGTTCTGTGCAAGTATTTTTACACTTGTGCCCTCAAATGTTGGTCAAGGAAAGGAAAGGAGGAAAATGGCGTATAACGCAAAAAAGAACCAAGATTTTTCCTCTAGAACAATAGAATTAATTGATGTTTGGAATGTTCAACCCTTATCTGATAGAAAGGTTCCAGATTTTCCACACACTTTCATCAACTTAGAAGAAAATGAAATTTCCAGTCCATATGGCATAATAAAAAAGGGAGTGATAGTGATAGCTGCTCAAGATATTGGAAGATCAAAAACTGATGTTGTGAATGAACAGAGGATGCTTTCGTCGAGGACAACACATCCATATGAGAATAAATTAACTCCTGAATTTATCAAAAAAAAAGATTGTCTTAGAAAAAGTATTTTAGAATTGAATTCACAGGTTGAGGATCCATTGATTGATGCATTGTGAGTTGATGAAGGTCAGGTGTCCATGAAAGAAAGTGTTCCTTCTGCTGCTCCAGTAGATGGAAATGAACAATTAGAAAATTTAACCAATGAAGTTGACATAAATTTATTACAAAAGACTCACAATGATAAGGATAATCAGGCCCAATGTTTGGAGGTAAGAGGGGTTGGACATCAAAATGACAAATGTCATAGTGAACGATTGAAATGTAGCTTAATGGATAGAAATCCAACTGCCCAGACATATGAGTGGGATGGAGATGATTTAGTTCACAATCAAGAGGAAATATCTCCATTAGCTTCAAGGAAAGGTCGTCTGCCTACTCTGCTACAAGGTGCTTTTCACCACTGAAGCGTCCACCAGTTGCAGCTGATATTGCTTGTAGGAGAAAGCCTACCAAATGGAGTGTCATTGAAGAAGAAACTTTGAAAAAGGAAGTCCCCAAGTATGGTAAAGGGCGTTGGAAATTCATTCTGTTAGACACACATGGGCAGCAAGAACAATATGAAAGCTAATCAGGAGAGTACGATTTTTATTAACAAGAGATATACATTTATAGTACAATATGTGACCATTGGGTTTCACATCCCAAGGTCTCTTGGACTCCTTTTGTCCATTCAGCTTCCACACTAACCCATTGAGGATTAGGTGTCCATCATTCCCCCCCTTAATCCGAAGGGTTATGTATGAGTCCAAGAAGAGAGTTGTAATACAAAATGTGCAAATATGCATGGTAGCGCTAGGCTGAATGTGCTCTATGAAATGTTGGTATAAAGGGCGGTGGTTTAAGGATGACCACCAACACTAGAATGCTTAGTGCAGTTCCGGGAACTCTTCCAAATCTGGTAAGAAGCTGAAGTCTTCTGCTAGAGGAAGTGCTCCTATTGTTTTGAAGAGGGAAACCTTCAACCATGAAAGGGAGGTCTCACCCGGCATAAAAGGGAGAACTTCAACCTGAAAAGGGAAGTCTCAACCTGTGATGATTTAAGGATGACCAACAACCCTGGAATGTTTAATGCAATTCCTGGAACTCTTCCAAAACTTGCAAGAAGATGGAGTCTTCTGCTAGAGGAAGTGTTCTCAATTTTGTTCCTGGAATTCTTCCAAAGCTGGCAAGAAGCTGAAGTCTTCTGTTAGAGGAAGTGTCCCAGATTGCCAACTGAAGGCATGTTCACAAGCATCTTTGTCTCTGGCTACAACTCTGAAACTGGTGTGGCAGGTTGTGGCTTAGGCTCGCTTGATGTGACTTTGAAGCTTGTAGATGACCATCATTTCCCCCCCTGTTAGATACAGGGTGAGATGATGGAGAAAACTCAGTTGCAAGACTTTTCAATACTCTGGAACAAGTTCTAACATGTGTTTGGAATATCTTCTTGGATGTTGATGCCCATTGCCAAGAAGCGATCCATCCAAGATGAATCTTTGTTCTTGTAGGACGTTTATTTATGAAGCATTTGTGTGAAGAATGACTGGTTTTATGATAGTGCTTACATGGATGAAGATCAAAACAGTGATCTTTCAAATGGCCAACTCGGTCACAGTGTTGGCATTTCACGATATGTTGTTGTTGTTGTTGCTGTGGAAGAGGGGTAGAATCTGGAACAGCTAGAGGTGAACTGTGATGAGGAGCAGGTGAACTATCATGAATGAATCCAGCACTCTGAAATTGAATGAGCTTGGCATAGTCTGGAATATAAAGGACAAGTCCTTGTCATATCCAAGACCAGTTCTGTGCTTGTTGTGGACAAGCTGTTCCCAAGGTCTGATGATGGGCTTGGGAAGTGCAGAT
Organism: Pinus taeda; assembly: GCA_000404065.3. Lineage (NCBI taxonomy): Eukaryota > Viridiplantae > Streptophyta > Pinopsida > Pinales > Pinaceae > Pinus > Pinus taeda. The sequence continues at coordinate 290,142 of APFE030750081.1, forward strand.
TGAGTTTCTGCATCTGCATGTACAACTGCTGCTTTTTTTGAATGAACTGTAACATTATTGTCTTGCTGTTTATGGGAGTCTGTTTCAATCTTCTGAGCAGAAACAGGTTCAGAATGATGACTCCACTGTTGTAATTCTTCCTGCTGTAGCTTTGTCTCAAGCTGCAAAAACTCAATATTCTCTTGTGCATTTTGTAGGCATATTTTAATATTGGAAAGAGAGGTCTTGTTGATCTTAACCATCTCATCAACAGTGGAAAGTATTAAATTATTCAGTAGTTTCAATACATCATCTATTCTATCCATTTCAGACCAATATAATCAGA
>APFE030750081.1:299338-344690 GCA_000404065.3 Pinus taeda
TTCTATAATTATTATTATTATTTTCTGATAAATAAAATAATTTTTATTTCATTTAATATAAATTCTATATATTCACATCACTATATTTTTAATCACAAATTTGGTCTTTAGCTAATTCATATACACTTCATCACAATTAGGATTTGGTCCAGATATTTGGTATCAATAGTGTGCCAAACTAGACTAGTTAACAAGTTAACAACCATAATGAGCAGTGTATCATTCATGAATTTATGAAAAGGACATTCAAAGACACCTTACAATTGTTTGTCAGTTCGGGGGAACAATAAGTGTAGTTACGGCCTTCTGAAACCTGTAGAGAACGGTCGACCATCCTTGAATTTGTGAGTACTGTCACCGTCAACCTATGTCTATATTTCTCCGTACATTGTCTCCATTCACCTCCATCTTTTCGAAAAGCACTGCTTAGTTTTGTCATCGAGGCAGTATGAAACATAAGAATGGGTTACAAACAAGGCAGGAATTTCAAAATTTACAATTCGGGTAACCGTGTGGGCAGTATGGCTCTGCGAAATTTTCAACTCTATTTAACGGGCAAATTAAGGGACATTTGCCTATAAAATTCCATCTCAGGTTAAAAAAAATCAAAATGGATCTTGGTAGGAAAGTTCGATTATGAATGTTTTTATTATTAAAATAATTATAAATAATATAAATTGTTTTGAGTGACCAAGCCAATTACATTAATGTTATATACTCAATTAATTATTATTTTTAAAAATGAGTATAATCATGAATGAAAAACTAAAATTACAGTTAATATATATATATTATTAGTGCTTTTTATTAATAAAAGATATGTTACATTGTTTAATTCATTTATGACAGATAGTCTCAACTTGTCCCCTCGGAAACCAGGGTTGTTGACCATTTGTTAACTAAAAATTAGTCTAAAATTTAAATATCATAAAAAAACAAAGTGTCACAAAAGAGCTAACATCAACATCGACTCAAGAATCTAAAACCAAACATGAGTCTACAACATAAAGCATATGTAAAAACTATGAATCAGAGGAGTTCATAGGTGTCAGGTGTCAAGCACTTGACCTCGGAGGTGTTGAAGATGTCATGCAAGAGATGTGCCTCTCAATCTTGGTAAGCCAAGTGTCCATTTGTTCCATGTAAAATTCTTATATCTCGTTGCTCCCTCTTTACATTTGCTAGGTCGGCAAATGTATTAGACTGATTAACCTTCCTCTCCATCAGAATCCTCACCATCAGGGATTTCATTTTCCAATACAAGAAAAGGGCTTGAATAAATTGCTTTCTTCTGCCCCTAGTGTGACCAGGGTCAGACATCAATTGTCCAAATTCTTCCACTAGTTCCAAGTCTGACATGGAATGTTTATCTTGAGTTGTCATTTCCTCTAGGCGGTGCAATTCATTATGAACTTCAGTTGAATTAATTTCATGAAAGATGTTTGTGGCCTCTTTGGCTTGAGACTGTTTCGGGATACACCCCTATGGTCCATGGCCACCCCACCTCCCCATGCGACAACACATACATTATCTTTGCATTGTCACACACACATGATCAAGGTTTTTCCTTTTTTCCACTATTCACCCACCACTGTTGTTGTTGATGATCGTTGGATGCTTCCTCTCCAGGGCCAACGAACAATCCTGAGCATTGATGTTGCTCAATTTGTTCTTCAAACCCCGAGGGGTCTTAACGACGACAATATGTGTTATGCATCCAAGTTTTCCAACACAACCAGTGACAATATGAAATTTTGAAGAATAGTACTTATAACCAATTTTGGAAACAAACTTCCAGCTCACAAAGTAGGTTGTTGTCAGTCTTTGATACAGAGCATGGAAAAATGCAGATAACTTTTCTTGAGGCCCATATTCCAGAGCCAAAATTAATAGAAGACTACAAGAGCACAACTTTTGAATTCAGCACAAAGGACATACATCCCATTGATCAAATGGAGATGCACAAGAAAATGGGTGAAACGATATCCTCTACTTTAACTAACACTGCTATGTCACTTTCTAAATTGCAGGTTTCTTTTGAAAATGTCTAGTCACAGTTGAAGATGGAGAAAGTGCCCTCCTTGGCCAAAGATAACATGATCAAGTCTTTGGAATACATGGTGATTAAGATAGGGTATGACCCTAAAGATGTGCTACTGGAGAAATTGTTAAAAAGTAGAACCTGGACATTGCAGCGATGAGGAAGCAGCACAAGCTGCCAACCATAGAAGATCCAATGACCAAAGGCATTGAAGAAGGTGAAGCATAGAAAGCAAATATGATGAAATTGATCATAGAACAAAATATACATATTACGCAGATGGAAGTAGAGATGGAGAAACCAATAAAGGAGAAAGAATATAGTCTGAAGATGGTCATTGTCCCCCTGGATGCATACCTATTTCTCAGCTTCCATCAACAGGGACAACCATGACACCTACCTCCTCCACTTAGACTGCAAGTATTGAACAGGTAACACAGACACTACAAAACATGTCACTGCAGTCAAAGGAGGTTGAGACTTTGTAAAGCCAAATCAAAGCTTTGGAAGTGCAAAAGGCCAAAGTTGAAGCTGATTGGGTTGCTGAATTGGAGAAATCCCAGAAACTATTGGAGAAGTTGCGCGAAGTAGAGAGAGACACTTCAATTGGTCAAACCTTGGCCCAAGCCAAGGAAACTATTTGGATGAATATATTAGACTCTATGAATGATATTTAGCCTTCTATCCAAATCATATTTGACAGAAAGAATTGATAAAAAAGGCTACAAAAACTATTCTACAAGGAAGGGAAAAGTTGGGAGAGATGCCCACAGAAGCTTCTAATATAATCAAGTTCTTAAAATCAAAGTCCAAGTATGAGTTGGAAGAGGTAGGAATCAGTGATAGAATTGCCACCATTCTGGAAGTAAATAAAGTCTTGACAAAGAGAAATCTCATTGATCAGTTGGAAGAAAGGTGTGAAACCTTAGAGCTGCAAGTAAATAGATTCATATTGAAGCCATAATCCAAAAGGGACTGCCCAATTTCTATGTTATAAATGAAAAATTGGTCACTCAGGAAGACTATATCCTAATGATCTGAAAATGGGGCACTTAGGCTTCTTGTCTAACTTGCAAGGACCTGTTGTGGCCACCAACAACCCCCCTCCTTATGAAGTGTTATTACTAATACTAAATATGTGGGGACCCTCAGTAAAAAATTTAAAAAATCAATTAGTGTTATATTTCCTTTCAGATGAAACTTGCAACATCATGGACTTAGGAAAATACCTTTGAAGAATTTAAAACCTAAGTTTCATAATGAAGAAAGTAAATTCACTCCTTAAGGGATATCGCATCGCGCAAAGAATGATAGGGTACCTTCTAATGAGTTAAAATGATAAAAAAACACGAGATTGCGACGTGAAACTTCATCGCATCGCATGCATTAAAGAAACACTCACATTGAAAAACTCTAAAATAGCCGATATGCAATATCGCATATCGCGCATCGCAAAAATCACATGAGTGACAGATAAGGATTATAACGATCTGCGATATTGCGATACTACGATACTGCGACACTGTGAAGTTGCGATGTTGCGATGAAATTGCAATACCGCGATACTGCAAAGTTGCGATGTTGTGATATTGCGATACTGCGACCTTGCGATATAACAACACGATGAAATTGCGATATTGCGATACAACGATCTGCGATATCGCAAAGCAAAATCGCAGGACCTCTCCATCGTAAGTGGTTTTGGCTCATTATTCGAGAAAACTTTTTCTCAGCCAAGAACTGGTCATGCATTTTAATGCGAATTAATGAGTTATTGCCAGTTGTTAATGAAGTATGGTGTTGTGTTTTTCGAAGAACTAGTTCACGTAAGGTGGCATGTTTTGCATATCTTCAGCATTTAAAGTTTTCTTGTCATTATTTTTTATCATTACTTCCACCTAAAATGTAAACTGCAGGAATGAAGGAAAAAGCGTTATACAAGGCAATATGCAGAAAACTATGAGGAGGAAAAGCAATACTCCAATGTCCATTTCGGAAGGCACACCTAATCCACTTAAGGGAGAGAAAGAGTCGTAGAAACAGACAGTTTAATGCTCAGGGTCAAGAGCTCACGGAATCACTATTTTTACAAATTTTGAGCTTTATACCAAATGAGAGAAAAAGGCGCAAGAGGCAAAAAACGCATCAGGGAAGCTCGAATCAAGAAACAGAGTCAGTTTTCGATGCGCGATTAGCGCTTAGCACAAATCGCGCATCACTGAGAAAACTTGCTCGAAAAGGAAGGCTCCTAATTACTCAGTCACTTGCAAGCCCCAAAAATTGCAAAAAAGCAGCGATAGAAACAAATTGGAATCAGAAAGCTAAAGGAAAAGCAGAAGCAGTCCAAGCGTTAACCAAGTTGAAATGGGATTATTACCAGGTATACATGGTAATGCCACATAGTCATTGGATGACTCTCAAGTATATCATCGATTTTACTGAGAAGATAATTCCAGCTCTTTCCGATTCTGTTTGCTTAACTCAACCAAAGACGAAAGACAGCCAGCCGGCTCCACTCAGGAAAATACTAAATGCTTGCGACGTTAAGGAGCAAATTTAGAAATAGTTAGATATTAGATTTAATTTTAGAAATAGTTTTTCTTAGAAAGAGGATGGTCATTTAAACCGAATCCTTAATTTCTGTAAATAAGTTATTTAGTTAGTAGTATTTAAACCCTTCTCATGCATTTAGAGAAGGGTCCAGAAATTTATCAAAAACTTGTCCTCAGAACATGCACTTTTGCACCCTCAGAGGAGGTTTTGGTGAATGAATGGAACAGGTTTTATTTGATATTTGCATTTGATATCTGCTACTGATGTTGCACTTCTGTACTCTTAGTGGATGTTAAATCAAGGAGAGATAAATCAATTGTCGCTTGAAGCTCATGAGTAGGACTAGTTATAAATGGTACTTTTATCTCTTAACCATTTCTGCTTATGCGTTAAACTGATATTCAGTTTTCAGTTGTTTATATATTACAGCATGGATGCCTGAGTTATCATTCGGCACTTTTGTACGGTGATAACTATTTGTTTATGTTTAGTGTATGAATAGCTCATTTATGCGATAAATTTTCAGAACTATTTCGTCTAACTTCTTATACGAAGTAGTTCATCTTTATTGAATTCTTTTCTTATAATAGTTGAATGATCTTTATTACCAGTTATTGTTTGAAATCTTTTTAGATCGTATAGAAGAAAGATCGCACCCCGGGTTAGCATAATTTTTGATGTTTTTATGTTTATTAGAATACAACAGCATAACATTAGATTAGAATTAGGATAGAAGTATTCCATTTAGAACATAAATACCCATCTTTCTCACACACACACTGAATTGGGAAACTGGTCCCATATCCCCAGTCGGACCCGCTATAGCAAACGGATAAGGAGCTGCCAACCAAGGTCCGGACCGGGCGGGTATCCCCCTTGTTGTTGACCCGATTTTTGGGGCCTTCAACATATTTGGCGCTAGAAGGAGGGCTGAACTATGAATGGCAAGTAAATCCAAATCAAAATACCATTATGAGAGTAAATTTCCCTCACCATCTCCCCTGACTTCTCCATTACACTTAAATCCAGAGTTAGAAGTCACCAGAGCATCAACCGCTGCTACAAACCCTGACATTTCAGAACAATCTGTTATTGAACCTCCTGAAGTCGAATCTCTGATTCACAGACTTCAGCGATTTTCCAATTCCCCTCAAAGATCTGATAAATCTCAGGGCAGCGTGACTTCGCAGTATAACCCTGCTCGTCCCCTGACCAGATTAAAGAGTGAAAAGTTTGGTGTTCGGCCAACCGAATTACCTCTTCCCAAAAGGAAAAGAGCAAGGAAGTCACCTAAAGGGTCCGACAGTGAGAATCTTTCATCAACATCATCCATCTCAACCTCTCGACCGCGAAGTCAACCATCCACCCCTCCACTCCAGACCATTATCAATCCACCCAGTGGAATCCCTACAACTCCTCCTCAATCATCTGCGATCATAATAACCTCATCTTCCCAACCACATGGATCATCTTCTGCAAATCCCCCTATTAGCAATTCAACAATGGCCCAGTCTCCATGGAACAACCCTGGGGCAGTCTTAATGCCTGCACCTTTGAGTCAAATATCGGCTCATCCTAAGAAATGGTTGCCTAAGTTCAATCCCGAGGCAGGCATGCTAGCAGAAGAGCACATAAACAACTTTATGCTATCCATTAACCTCAACGGGGTTACTAATGAAGATGTTGTTGTTCGACTGTTTCCTTATACTCTGCAAGGAACAGCCAGATCGTGGTATTTCTCATTACCCTCAGGATCTATTACCAGTTGGGACATCTTCCAAGACCAATTCCTAACCAAGTTTGGTGACAACAGGTCTACGGCAACGTTAATCAACGACTTATCCAACCTTAGGGCAGAATCTAGAGAGCCTATCAAAGACTTCAATCTACGTTTCAATAAAATTCTAAACAAAATTCCTACTGCTTCCCAGCCCAGCGAGGAAGTGCGATGTGAATGGTATATCACTGCATTACCATCAAACATAGCAATCTTCGTGGACAGGGCGAATAAAACAACCCTAGTCGAAAGCATGAAAGAAGCCATAGCAATAGAGAAACGTATAATAGCCTTAGAGAAGAAATCCGCGATAGAAGAACGTAAATCTAAGAAGGTCACCTTCAAAGAAGAGTCCAAGAAGAAACAAGAAAAAGATCCATTCGATTTGGAGGGATTGCAAAAAGTTCTGAAGACCATGTCTAATGAAATGTTCGACATAAAAAAGAAAGTAGCATAAACTTCTTCAAAAAGGCCCTACAGAGCATTTAAAAGAAGCCCATCAACGGATTCAAGGCCACCTAATGTTATAACAAGTGTTGAATCCGAGGAAGAGGAAGAGGAAATTGCCACTGAAGGGCAAACCGATGATGAAGAAGTTGTAGAATTACAAGGAATGTGGGATTTCATCCTCCCACAAGAGGAAGATCAAGAAGTATTCCCAGTTAACACACAAAGTAGAAATCAGCTTGATCCTCCCCAAACTACCCCAAAACCAACGAGCGCAAGCTCTGCAACAAAGGATTATGTCACAACAAAGAAAACGACATCTAAAGCGACTCAAACTAGCCCAGTCCAAACAGATTCACCTACTCCATCTAAAACATTGATCGTTTCAGATGAAATGGAGTATAATATTATAGAAGACATTAAAAAGACTAGGGCCAACATTACTCTGTACGAATTGAGCAAGCTAAAGCATCAACAAAAGATATTGATGAAAGAATTACATGTTGTGCTAGCTGCACCTTTGCCTGTCGCTATAATTTCGCAAGCTTCTCAGAACATGGGAAAACCTCCAACTAATACGACTAACAAGATCGATCCAAACGACATCGCTTTAATTGGAGGAAGATCTAAATCTCATACTCCCCCTTTTCTCCTTACTTATGAAATTTTTAACAAAAATGTACATAATTGTTTAGTGGATTCAGGTGCTTCATCGAATATTTTACCGAAGTCCATATGCACCAAATTAAACATTCAACCACAAAAATCCGTTGTTCGCATAGTCCAGCCAGATCGATCTCAAGTCAAAGTCATTGGCGAACTAAATCAAGTAACCATAAGGCTGTCATCCAACCCGAAGGTATGTCAAGTTATTGACATTTTAGTTGATGATATCCCTGAATTTTATGGCTTAATTCTTAACAGGGATTGGTTAGAAAAACTGCATGGATACTTCGCCACTGACTCGTCGCACATGTGGCTGCCTTACAATGGTAAGCCAAATCAAATAAAAGTTGAATGAGAATTACATCAGAAGTACATAGTAACGGAATTAGAGGGGGGAAATGAACCAGTAGCTTATAACAGTAGCATAATTGGCAATTACTCAGTGGATTCTTTTCTCGGCAATTTTAATGCTCACACGTCCCCTTATTTAGAACATTTTGTTTTGTCCCAAGTCGAATTTTTTTCTCAAACAGATAGTTCAAAATGTATCAATTTTTTAGATAGACCTATAAATAAATCTTTGTTTTGGAAATTATTTTTTGATGGTTTAAATTCTAACGAAGGAGGCAGAGCAGGATGCGTGCAATTAGTCCAGAAGGAGATAAATCATGTTAACATCAGGCTCGAATTGGTTGTACCACCAATACAAGAAATATGAGGCTTTAGTCAACGGTTGTAAAAGCAATCAGGCTAGATATAAAGTACCTAATCTTCGAAGACTCGAAATGTAGTCAAACAGTAAGGAAATACTATACATTGCTTATCAGGTCATTTAAAACACTATCATCTTAGTTCAAGATCTGACTGAGCATTTATAGCCATTCAATATTTCATCAATTCCCAGACTCCCGAAATGCAAGCGTGACCTTTTAGCTAACTGTAGCTTTAACCATTCCTTCAGAGATTTTAGTCTAGATAATTCTCATATAATTAATCTTACCTTCTATTCCTGACAACATCACAAATTGGAGAATATTCAACGACGATCCTGATATCGTAAATTTCCTTACTTCTGAAGGATCCTACTCCAACCAAATAATCGACGAAGATCAACATGATTGACAATTACAACACGATAGCACTAACAATGCTATACCTACATCAGTGGTCAAGTTAGAAGACCTGTACGATTTGAAAGATCGGTTTAAAAGGTCTACCAATTCGAAGCTCCAAAGTTCAACTTTGAATTATGAATTAGTAAACCTAGGAACAGATGCCAAACCCCAAAACATAATTCTAGGCCTTGGCCTAGCCCCAGAAGAAAAACTAGCATATATTCGTCTTTTGAGACAATACAAAAACGTTTTTGCTTGGAACTATGATGAACTCAAAACATACGACATTTCTATCATCCAACATACTATTCTAATGACCGATAATGAAAGGTTTACCTGATAATATTAAAAATACTATCAGGCAGGATTGTGCAGTAATCTTGAGAAAGGCAAAGCCCCCTAAGAGAAACCTCAGCAAGGAGGAATTGGTTGCTCTTAGATCCTTAAACCAGAACAACGATATTGTTGTTCTCAAAGCCGACAAGGGTGGGGCGACTGTCATTCTCAACAAAACTAATTACCGCAGCAAGATGTTGGATCATCTTCATAACAGTGGGAGCTATAAGAAGCTTCCCAAAAACCCTTTGAAGAAGATTTCTAGGAATGTGGCGATCGCCATTAAGTCCTGTAAATCTGTGTGTGACCTGTACCATAAGCTCATTGAGAGCAATCCCTTAACTCCTAGGATCTATGGACTTCCTAAGATCCACAAAGAAGGAGCTCCCCTTAGGCCCATTGTCAACACCATTGGTGGGCCTACCTATCTTCTTGCTAAGTTCCTTGCCCTCAAACTTAAGCCATTAGTTGGTCGTACAGAGTCCTTCGTCAAGGACTCTGCCTCCTTTATTAATGAGCTCAAGGGCATTAAGCTTGACCCCAAGGGCATTCTTGTTAGTTTTGATGTTGTGTCCCTTTACACTTGAATCCCTATTAATGAAGCCATGGAGGTGATCAACTGCCTCATTGATCCTGAGACGACTCAATTAGTGGAGCTCTGCCTCACCTCCACCTTCTTTAGTTTTGAAGGAGAGTTCTTTGAACAAACCTGCGGTGTGGCCATGAGTTGCCCCCTTCCCCTGTCGTAGCTACTCTTTTTATGGAGGATTTTGAATCCAAGGCCCTAAGCTCGGCGCGCCTCCTATCGAAGCTTTGGAAGAGATTTATCGATGACACTAATGTCATTTAGTCTCATGGCCAGGAGGAATTGGATCGCTTCTTCGATCATCTCAACTATCAGTCGTCTGCCATCAAGTTCACTAAAGAACAAGAAGTCAATGGGTGCCTCCCGTTTCTTGATATTCTTATTTCTAAGAATAGTGATGGTTCCCTCTCCCACCAAGTGTTTCGAAAAAAAACACATACGGAGCAGTATCTTCATGCTAGTTCCCACCATTTCCCGGATCAGAAGTTGGGTGTTCTAAACACCCTAGCTACTCGGGCCCTTAGAATCTCTGATGCACAAAGCTTTGAGAAAGAGAAATCCCACCTCCTTAATGTTTTGCTGAGAATGGTTATAGCAAGTTCCTTGGTCATAAAGCCTTCCTCAAAGCTGCCAAAAATTCATCAGTAAAAAGAGATCCGAAAGAGCGGGTCCTAGGTGTCCATCTTCCGTATGTCCAGGGGACCACTGATAGGATTGCCAGAATTCTTAAGAGGCATAATGTCCCCTCGACCTTTAGACCCCTCAACACCATTCATAAATCCCTCAAGTCGGTAAAGGATCCTATCGACCCTAACGACATGAAAGGGGTTTATATGATTCCTTGTTCTTGTGGGACCCCCTATATTGGAGAGACTGGTCGCCCCATTAATCAAAGGATTAGTGAGCATGCAGCTGACCTTAAGCATAGGAGGACTAAGTCTTCCGCTTTAGCTGAGCATGCTGAGAGTACCAAGCATCATGTTTGCATAGAGGAGGCGAGTGTTATTGCTAGGGTTTCGCATTTCCATCACCGAAAATTTAGGGAAGCCCTTGAGATTGAGAAGAGACCGAACCATCTCAATAGAGATGACGGATGGAAGATAAGCAGTTGCTGGATCCCTACCCTCTCCTCCCGTTAAAAGGAATATATATATATATATTATATATATATATATATATTTTTAATTTTTTCTTTTTTATTTATTATCTATTTATTTATTTGTTTATCTTTATATTGTTTTTTTGGTTTATTCATTAATTGATTTATTTATTTTGTTTTTTTATTCCTAACTTTACCTAATATTTATTATTATTATTATATAATATAATATAATATTAATAATATTATAAATTATTTAATATATTAACCTTGTTAAACTATTTATTAACGCCTACCTTTTCTAACACCCAGTATATTAATTTTTAATATATATATATATATATAATATATATATAATTTAAATAAATAATATGTTATTTTTAAAAAACCTAACTATTATTTGTATTTTATTTATATTTTACCTAAGTTAACTTATTTCCATTAATAAAACAATAAATAATATTAATTTAGTAAATAAAAATTTGACCGTCCTAAAGTCAAGGCCTTTATTTATTAATCCTAATATTATTATTTTAATTATAATATATATATGTGTATATATTTATAATATTATTAATAATTAATAAATAATTTCATATATTAACTTTTTAAACTAACCACTAAAGTTATGGTATTTAGTTATATATTAATCCTAACTTTTCTTAACAAACTAATATTATTTAATAAATTATTTTTAAAAAACTAACCATTAATTTATTTTTTACCTGATTTAACTTATTTCCATATTGAATAATAATAATAAATTATAATAATATTAAATTTATGAGTAAAAATTTGACTGGGGTCCTTAAGTCAAAAATTAGCCGTTAATCAATTTTTAGCCGTTGGAGTCTCTACTCAGACTATTTAACATGCTAAGCTAGATCTGTTTCTTCAACTTGTCCTGACGATGAACCACACTAGTTGGTTCGAAATGCGTCGCAAATGAAATTTTATGTGATTTACGCTGAAGAATCTCTCATAATTTGACATGGATCACAGAAGCCTCAATTCTACAATTAATACATGTTTTTGGCAATTTTAGCTCACTTGGGTTTATAGTATGTGTTTTAGCTATGTGTCGTCGTATTTGTTTCATTTCCTTCTCAGATTGTGTCGTAAGTATCACTGGATGTTTTTCTCATGAATATATGGATTCGTTGAAGTCAAATATTGATGTATAATGCATGTATCGACATAAAAATCAAATCCTTAAAGAGCATACTACGTATTTTTGCACTCCATTCTTAATCTCTACTTTCTTTGCTTCATTCTGATTTTTCTATCCATGATTCTTATGGATAAACCCTTAGTATTGAATTTCCTCCTAATTTTAATTCCTATATTCCATATACTCTGATGATATATTAAGATGTAAACCCATGTGATGAAGGCCTCTATACAATTACATTAATTTTTCTATGAGTTGATTTTTCGTTTGATGGTCATATACTTCTTCTGGAGGAGGATACTAAAACATTGCTTTTCCTTGAAATTTGAATATTGAGTGTGTGACATTTATTGCAAATATGCCAGCACTCATTTAGGATATCTTAGGCACTGGTCCTCTTTCTAACCCGGGGGTTGTCTCTAGGAGGATGATTCTAGCCACGACATCTTCTAGTGCCATTATCAGGGGTGAATTCGAAAAAAGATTTTCCCTAGATAATGACTATTTCAAAATTCCTTTGATAGGTGAGAAAAGGAAGTACATGTTGGATTTAACTCACCTTGGTGAATCCACATAAATAAATTTTGATTGACTCCACTCAGGATACTTTGTTTACTTACATTGGATTTCAGGAGGCCTCTTACCCATTATGATACAAGCCAGCAGAAGACCCCTCCCGTGTTTGAACTAGAAATAATCATATCAAGGAGGGTCTAGAGAGAGAAAACACTAGTCACTCCAAGTGTTGGGATCTCTCTTCCAGAGATAGGATCAATCAGATCACAGAAGACCGTAATAAACCATTCATAATCCACCTCCAAGGTCCTCAAATACATAGAAGACCATTGTTCATTGTTTGGCCAATTTTTCTTAAGAGGTCAGAATGAAGGGCTCCCTCCTAGCCCTCATTCATATGCCTCTCCCATTTTCCCAAAACTTAAAGAAATCAAAGAAATACTTGAAGGTAGCCCAACACCAAGTGTTAATATCTTTCCAATTTGACCTCCAATAAACGCAACTCCACCAGTCCTTTAACAAGGACCTATGATAAATCTTTTACCACCCCCCCCACCTTTTCAAAATATGGTTGTCCCTAGTTTTCTTCTTAATATGTATTCTCCTCTTGATCTACCTCAACCTATGAATGCCATGCCTCAATATTACCTGAAAAGCCTACTAATATTTACTGGAGAGGAAGAAATCTTTGTCGAAAAACATATAGATACTTTATTCCCCTTTACAGAGAATCAGAATATGGAGCACTAAGATGTGATTGGGAGGAAATAGAAAATGTGTTCATGCAAAAATGGGGTGAGAGAAGAGATCATGGATACATCCTCATAAAATTTAATTCAATGAAGAAGGAACATGATGACGATGTTTTTGAACTCATCAAGAGGTTTAACAAAGTTTGTAATAATTTTCCTGTAGAAATTAAACCACTACAAGTTGTTTCCATGGTGGCTTTTGCTGGGGCTTTTGAGTCTAAATTTGGTTTTACTCTTAGGGAGAGAAAATGCCACACCCTTGGTCAAATTCAAATTGATGCACTTGAGATAGAAGCTAACTTCACCTCCATTGGAAAATCAAGAGGAAAGCTTGATTATGTTGACAGGAGGAGAGGAAAAGAGGAAGCTAGCTCTTCAAGTCAAGGGAAGGAAACTCGAATAAAAGTTGAAAGATATGAACAAGTTGATCAAGAGATTGTCTAATAAGCTTGTAAAAATGGAGTTGGAAAATAAAAATTCACCCAGACAAACCCTCCCAACCCCAAATAGAAATTTCAATCGTCAATACAAGATGCCTCCACTACAACTCATGAAGAGAGAAAGAAAGGAACATCAAGATCACAATTAGCCTCCCTTATATTTGGAGGATGACCTAAAGGAGTTGATGGAAAAATCTATGGAAACTCAAGATAATCACTTCCCTTATTTCTCAAAAGAGGAGTACAAAGTTGAAGCACTTGAGGAAGAGGAATAGTAGTTGAATGCTCCTCTAGAAAATGAAGAGATTGATGACTATTTCAAATAGTTTGGAGACTTCATGCAAGCTCATATTCACAAGAAATATGACCTTAGGTCTTCTAGGAAGAGATCTAGAGGACAAGACCAAGGGGAAGATCCTTCTACCTCTAACCCTAAAATGCTACCAGAAAAAAAGGAAAGACGTCCTTATATCAACCTCCACTTAACAAGAAAGATACCTCTACCTCTATCCCACATAGGCCTAAAGTGTCTAAATCAAAGCAAACCCTTCCATCATCCCAACTAGTTTGAAATAAAGTGAAATAGCCTGCTAACATTATCCATGCTCATAAGAGTCCTTCTATGTTTTACCAACAAAAGGAATTGGACAACATTAAATATTTTCCCCTTTTTTGATCTATTGAGACATCCAAAATACAAAGCATAGGTATCGCAATTTATTGACCCACCTACCATATCTCTTGTAGAATACAACCTAAATATGAAAGAAGAAGTACCAAACGTAGTTTTTGGGCCCCATGTTGAAGAGAAAGACTCTTCTATAACCCATTTCTATGTGAATTTGGTGATTCATGAGTTGTTGTTGCATAATTGCATGCTTGATTCAAGGGCCTTCCATAATTTGGTGCTGATGTCAATAATGGAACATTTGGCATTGCATATAATCTGTCCATACAAGGATATTTACTCATTTGACTCCAAAAGTGTGAAATAATTAAGATTGATCAAAGATTTGGTGGTGAATTTGGCACCGATTCTTACTAAGAGTGTAATGATGGATATTGTTGTTGCAGAAATTCTTGCAAGGCTTGGAATGCTCTTATCTGGATCACATGGGTCTAAAATTGAAGGATCCATTTTTGGTGGACACAAATGTAGTTTGTATGTAGAGTCAAGGTTCATCAAGACTGTTACAAAAGATGAATGTTCTAAAAATACACCCCTATATGGGAAAGAGACAGATCTGTCTTGCCTGTTATTAGAGGAGAATTATTTGATCTTATAAGAGACACAAGTTGAATTCTTTGCACAATGAGATCAAGCACCTTGGCCTGTTTAAGGACTACATGGATATATTTCCTTGGTCTTATGGGGACCTAGAAAACTTTGATACCACCATCATACATCACAAGGTACCTGTAAAAGGAGGGGTGAAGCCTTACAAACAAAAGTTCAAGTAAATCAATCTTTTAATACTTCCATCTGTTGAAAAAGAGGTGAAGAATTTATTATAGGCTAAAATTATTGTACCTCTAAGACACTTAGATTGGGTGGAAAACTTTGTCCTGGTCTGAAAGAAGAATGGGAAAATAATGTTGTCTATTAATTTTAGGAACCTCAACAAGTCTTCTTTGAAAGACAACTAACCCTTACCCAAGATGGACCACATTTTACAGAAGTGGCTGGGTCAAGAAGAATGTCTATGATGAATGGTTTCTCAGGGTAGAACCAAGTTGTTGTGCACCCAAATGATCAGAACAAAAATTCTTGTACCAACCCCTGGGAACATTCATGTATACAAGAATTCCATTTGGTTTATTTAATTTTCTAGCCACTTTTCAGAGAGCCATGGACAATTCTTTTCTGGGGGAACATGATAATTTTGTGGTTATATATTTAGACGATATTACCATTTTCTCAAAGACAGATGAAGAACACCTTGAGAACCTATTCGCTTGAGGGGGCCTGACCCAGGTTCAACATTAATTAAACAAACAAATCCCTACACTACTAGCCCTTCATGCTGGAACCAAGTTACTGCACCCTCAGATGGTTGTGATGTCGTTTGATTTCCTCTATCCCTACCTTCGCGTAGGTCAATTTGCTCTAGGGCTTGCAAGATGAGCCCTTTATTCTGTCCTTTAATACCTCCACGAAAGGGTATGATCGACCTTCGCACAACCCTATCCTTTTGCTCAGGTACTTTCACGTTGCTATGGTAGCATGCCGTCCAAATTCACCAATTACTCTAAGTGAATTTATTATCTTATCAAATAATTATAGTTAACACCGCATAAACAGATAATCATAATTGCGTTCAATTATTCAATGTAATTTCATTAATTCACACATCACATAAGCATAATAAAGAAAATTCATACATAACATATCAATATGCAATAACAAAACAAAGAATAGGAATTACTAAATATTTCTCTTTATTGATATCTTCCAGGTGCTTACAAATTTTGTTTACCCTCCGCACACAATTGCAGCAGTCCGCTCACTCAAATGTGGACTTCTACCCTAGGCCTCTGCGCACTCATTTGTAGAGCCTCTACCTACACTACAACCCAAGACTTAGACTTCTTACTTCAAAGATACGATTCTCTTACATTATTCCTCATTCTATGTCTCTCTCTAACTACTTAGACCTTAGCTCTTTTTATACAATCCCATGGTCTGTGGACCATGGGTAGATCTCTTACAACTGACTTTATTTTAAAAAACTAAGGGTGGACTACCCTTTATGACACATAACACCTTCATGCTCTGCTACAACAAAATGTGGATATTTTACCAATTTTTTACAAAATTTCATACATACATGGGATTTTAGCCCCAAAACTGCCCTTAGGGGATCTCACTCAGAATAGGCCCCCAACACAAAAATTGTGACTCACCCTTGAGTCACTTGGTATGCATGAAGATTTTTGCACGAAGCCCATCCAGATCAACCAGTATGACCACTACCTCGGAAATGCACTGAGTTGCCATCAGCTTCGCATCTTCCACTATCTTCTGGGTCACTACTCTTGTGTTGTCAACCTGAAGCTTTTGTTGCGTCGCTTGAAAAGTTGCAAGCTTGCCTTCAATATTTCCTGTGACTGCATAAGCTTCCTCCAGCTAGGGCTTTAATCACATCTTTAGCACTGCTTCCTTATGCAGCACTGCATCCACTTGTTCCTTAAGCTACATGGCCTCCTGTAGCTTGAGTAGCCTCTATGTCAGCACAATGGTTCACACTGTGCCCTTAACTTCATGGTAGCATTGTTGTAGCTCACACGCTTCCATCTCTAGACTCTGCATGTTTGGGTCCTCCTGCAAGCTTGTCAAGACCTCAAATTATTGCTCGAACAGCTACGTGCAGTCTGTTACTACAATTTCCACCACTGCGATTGCCTCTGTGATAGTAGTCGCCCGCTGTTCCTTTACTTTTGGTCATGTGGAAGGATGGGCTCTCAACTGTATCTTGGTAATTTTTAAGTTCAACTCCAACTAAACCCGCACCATCTCAGTCTGAGTGTCACATACCCCTGTGGCCAACTTACAGATGTGTACCTCATCTGGCTCTTCCTCTATAATGGCCCATTCTGGGACCATTCTGCATGCCTCCTCAGTAACCTACATGATCTTCTTGCTCTAGTTGGTCGCCTCAGTATCAGTGGCAATGATAGAATTTCTATGTAGGGCCATATTTTCATTGTTGATCCACTATTCGCTAATCACCTAGAAGGCGTAGTGCTCTTAGGCCCTCAGTTATGCAATTAATCCATCCTCCAAGAGGTGGAGTACTTCCCACGAAAGTGCTACTAGGTTCAGCCCAACTCCCTTCAGGTCACTGATAGTGGGCTTGTCAGCCTCATTTTCCATAGTCAGTGTTCCATCTGGCAGCATTATTGCATTGGAAGCCTTCGTGCGCAACATATTGGCAGCCTCTAAAGTGCCGATAGCCAAATTGGTAGACACCATGCCCGCTTACAATGCATGAGTCTGCAACTCCTACAACCTAGTCTGGATGGCACCTAGGATGATTTATTGTTGTTGTTCAAATTGCTATAGGGCCTTCGTAGTGACATCTCTGACTGTGTCACCGATATCATGTAAGTTTCCTTCCATCAATGTGATAGGGTCTAGTGAGGTCTTGGTCACCTTGAATTTCTTTCTAGACCCTCCCTTCTCCAGCTCTCTTGGGTGCTTAATGTGGGTGGATGTCTCCTAAGGGTCCGCGTAGTGTTGTTTTGTGTCTTTCTCTTTGATCTCAGGTGAAGGCGACCTAGCACATTTGTTAGAGCCCTGCTTTGTGCTACCTACCTATTTTCTTGCCCATTTTCCTACCTGTTCCACCTGGGCCTTCTCAATGGCCTCCTTTTTCCTCTTCTTGACCAGCTGCACCATCTTCAACTTGGCCTCCTCCTTCTTCTTTTGCGTGGTGGACTTGATTCCACCCACCACTAAGTCCGTGGTAGAGTGCCACTCTGTCGGCCATTGATCAAGCACTGCATTGATGGCGTCATCTATGGTTAGATATGTTAAGTTGTACCACTTCCACGCAGGGTCCTTCTATGCCCTCGTGGAGACTTAATGGAAATTAGCTTTGAACTCGGCATACGTCTGAAGGTTAGCATACACCATGGGTGATAATCATAGCTTTCGATTGATGGCCATCCTAATATTCATCTCCATCAATATCCAGAAGATCTTGTTGTCCCAAACTCACTGTGCATCCTTGGTCACCCATAGCAAAGCATACTTCACTACTTAGGGAGGTCTGGCGCGATTGAAGGGATCTAGCTCTCCTCTAGTAGCTCCCACGCTACCAGCACAATTGACAACAAGACCCACGTGTAGTGGAACATCTTCCTAAGCTCTTGTGTTTCACGACAATTTGCCAAGAACTCTCCGTGAAGGTAGTCCGACCAGTTAGACTCGACTCCTTCCACGCACTGCTGTGCAAGCGCGACAACAAGCACCAACACATTATCAGTGTCACACTTTCGCATCACCTTCCCTGTAATGATCTGTGTTTCAACCTTCATGGTGGGGTCGCAGATGCTGGAGATAGCGTACTCGTGCAACTTCTTCACCAATTTGAATTTTTCCTTCATTGACTCTCTAAAATCCTACTTTCCACTCTTGCCACCAAATAGCATCGTTGGATTCTCATTTGTACACGGTAGGTGTGTTATTTGGTGAATTAATATATCTGTGATGGGTAGTGGCTCGTCCAACCATAGACACCCATCATGCACCAAGGACAGCAGTTGCTTGATGACCAAAACTGTCACTTGGGTGCGATTATAGTGTGACACCCAAAGTAGGTTAAGAAATCCTGCCTTCTCTAGCCCCTTGAGCCACCTCCGTGGATTCAATGCTTTCATTCCCATATTTGTATCTATGGTGCGGCACACCAATTGCTTAGTCCAGTCTTCAAGCTTCAGTTTCGGCACCCGTGCCAAACACGAACTGTTGAAAGTAATTTCATTTGATAGCAGAGGCATTTCTAGGGGAGTCTTACTCTCATCAATTTCCTTTGGGACCTTGGACTTAGGCTTGCATGGAGGGACATACTCTGACAACCACATAATAGGGTCTACACCCTGAGATTCAACCTCCTCCACTTTCATTCCCACATCCTCATCGTCCATTAGGATGTCTTCGATATCTTCCTCCTCTTGTTCTAGGTTTATAGCCTTGCCTTTCTCCTGTGAAGTGGGTTTTGGTGGGTTTCTTCTTGGCAATGCAAATAGCGGTATGGAAAGCTGCTTGCCCTTCTTTTCCTTCATAGTCTCCTTAGTTGGGGTTGGCTTTGGTCTTGATGTTCTTGGTGATTTAGGGATCTCTGCCAATACTTCGACCACTTCCAAAGAAGCAACTTCGACCTCTGTTTCCATTTCCTGTGTCGAATCCTATACTACTTTCATGGTATTTATAATCTTTCGGGTGCTGACATAACACTCTCTAACAGTGCTTGCGATGTCTCGGGTAAGTTCGCAAATGCAGGAGTCTACTTGAAAGCCTCGAAGAATTCTCGATCCATAGGTGTCTGAAAGCTCAACAGCTAAATCCTCAAAATGTGAAGTGTTTCTTGCTGGTAGCCACTTGTAATTTATAGGGCATTTTGAATTCAATTCTGACTATTCTCCCAAAAATCAGTTCATTAATGCCAAATTAGCGACAAATTTTCAAGGATCTCAACCATAAATTTCATCTTAAATGTCAATCACCCGCTCCATTTGGCGTCACTTTTATCATCTGTTCATTAACAGTGACTGCAAGGGTCACTTTCCAGCCAACTTACATGATTTATCCCTAGGTAGTGCAATTCCCTCCACGTTGTAGTGGACCATGTGACACTTCCTTGCTTCGCACCATTCTCCAATCACGCATCTCCCCAACCTGGGCAGTGTAGTTTATAGTCCCATGCCTCCTTTCAGCTGCCTAGAGCATTAAGAATATGCTACCTTCATTTAGTCACATGGTTGGACTGCCGGTGTATGGATTCAAGCAACTGTCATTCACCTTTCTAGGGAAGGGTTCTCCATTCTATTTGACCAGTTGTACCGCTCCTCCGTCGATAATCTCCTTAATGAAATAAGGTGCTAACGAGTGCATCCTGAACTTCCATGGAAATTTATCAAACTTACTATCATAAAACAAAACCAAGCCATTTACCTTAAAGGTGCACAACTTAATATGTCAATCATGCCATGCCTTTTTGTGCTACTTTTGGATCTGCTGGTGAAATCCAGCCAAAAATATCTCTTCTTCAAGCTCATCTAGCTATGTGAGCCTCTCCTCTAGGGATCCCCGATATGTCATACCCATGAGCATTGCTATGTGCAGACTAGGCATGATATATTCCACAGGCATTACCGCTTCAACCCCATAAACGAGCCTAAAGGGCATTTGTCTAGTCAAATTATTGTATGTCATTCAATAAGCCCATAATACTGCAAGTATGCATAGGTCCTAATCACTTTGATGAGCATCAGAAACCTTGGTTAGCGCATTTTCAAGTACCTTCTTGAATGCCTCCATTGTCTCATTAGCCTGCGGGTGATAAGGTGTGCTCTTCTAGTGGTATACCTGAAATTCCTCCATCAGCGCACTAATCATTTCATTTAGGAAGTGCATACCGTAGTCACTCATAAAGATCTTTGGATAGCCAAATCACATGAATACATGCTCAAATAGAGACTTTGTGGTAGTCGTGCTCGTGTAATCCTTCACTGGTTGCACTTCTGCCCAACGATTCAGTTACTCCATCATGGTGATAATGTACCTTGCTCCCGTCTTTCCTTGGGGCTGAATGGGTCCCACAAAATCTATCACCCATTTCTCAAAGGGTTGTAACATCATATATGGATTCAAAGGCATCTCATTCCTCCATTATGGCTTGCTAGTCCTTTGACACACATCACATGGCTTGCAATATGCTTTTTGAGTCCTAATGGAGGGTTGGCCACCACAACCCTGCACGTAGAATCTTCTATGTGGTTACACTCCATGCATAATGTCCTCCTGTGGCACCCCCATGAGCATCCACAAGGATGCTACTTCTTCCAAACTTAGGTACATACCATCGCAATATCTCATCAGTCCCCTTCTTGTACAAATGCCCAACAATGATAGAGAAATCTGCTTCATGCACGACTAATTCAATCTTCTATTGGACAGTGTATCCTTTCGGTGCAATACCTATCATTAGGAAATGTATTATATCCTCAAAATGACCATCTGCAACATGCACTAAAAATAGCTGCATGTCAGGCAATCCTTCTTCCAAGTTAGCAAGTTCCTCCCCTGTTTCGATGTACGACAGATAGTCTAGTCCCGCGTTCAGTCATCTAGGATTCACAATAACTTCAAAATCATACTCCTGGAACAATAAGAGCCACCTGCAGATTCTCCCCCCAAACACAAGCTTATTGACGAGGGATCTGTATACATCTTATAATGACCTCCCAACAAGTAGTGCCTATACTTCTAGAGCGCATACACCATGGCTAGCTCTTTGCGCTCAGTGGTGGAATAGTACTTCTCCGTTTTGGATCATCTTCAGCTTGCAAACGCGATAGGATGATCCAAGCCTTCTCTTCTGGTCTATGTCAGTACTTCTCCCAAAGCTATACATAATGCATCGACATGTACATGAAAATCCTCCTTCCAATCTGGGAAGACTAGAATCGGTGCGGTGACCATATTTTCTTTCAATATATCCAAGCTCTTCTTATAGTCATCCTTCCAACAAAATGTGATATCCTTCTTTAGCAATTTTTCCATAGGTGTAGTGTTCTGGGCATAGCCTTTGATAAACTTTCTCTAATATACCATATGTCCTAGGGTAGAGCACAACTACTTCACACTCCTTGGCACTTCCAAGTTCAATATCACTGCTATCTTTGCATGATCTACCATTATCCTTGTCTACAAACCACATGCCCCAACAGGTTCCAAAAAGGAATACAAAATAGACACTTTTTGAGATTAAGCACGATCTAGTATCTTTGAAAGGTATCCAGCATTAGGCACAAGCTTGCTACATGGTGTTTAACCAACCCAAACATAGTCCATTCATCAAAATATACCTCCAAGAAATTATGAATAAATTCCTTGAACACAAAAACAACTATGCATGAGAAGATCACAGGTGCATTCTTCAATTCAAATGGCATCACAGTGTAGTGAAAACAACCCCACTCAGTCACGAAGGTTGTCTTCCTCCTATCCTTAGGGATGATTTTGATCTAGTGGTACCCAAAGAACCTATCAATGAAGGAAGATGCTTCCTGGCCACCTACATTGTCTAACACTTCATCAGTGAATGGAGTTGGGAAAGGATCATGCAGATAAGCATCATTCAGCTTTATGAGATCCACACATATCCTTATTTCATTCTTCTATTTCTTTTCATGTACCACCATTGGACTTACCCAGTCATATTCTTTCATAGGCTCAATGATGCTTGTTGCGGTCATATTGTCCAGCTCTAAGCAGATCTTTCCTTATAATTCGGACATACACAGTAATTCCTTTGCTTAACTGGCTTTGCATCGAGTTTCAATGTAATCTTCATCATTCCTAGGTCCCTGACTATCCCCTTCAGATCTGTGAACTTGATAGGAAATAGATCCTGGTATTCGCAGAGCAATTCACCAACCTTATCCACCACCATGTCGTCTTAGTAGTCTCCAATCTTCACGAATTTTGATTTTGCCTCTGTGCCAATGTTTAGTTTTTTCAATTTCAATGGCGCAGTTATATCAGGGTTGTTAATATATGGTCCTTTAACCTCGTGGTGACCTTCTGTTTTCGTGTCGTGAAACTTTTGCAGATCCTCATCTTCTTCTTCCACGGTCACATTATAGCATTCCACCGCATGACTTAGCTGAGTAGCCTACTCCAGCTGAATCAGGTCTAAAGGATCCCATGGTATCCAAAAGATGGTTTCCTTCGCCACTTGCAGTGCTTCATCAACACAGTCAAACCCATCTTCAAAACTGAATGTCATCATGAATCCTTCGCATGGGACATCCCATTCACCTATCCTATGGCGAAGCTCTATTTCTATATACCAGTTCATTAGGACAATATCCAGAGTATGACAGAACAAGTGCACCCATTCAGGTTGGGTATTTTCTCCATAAGCCTGGGTCCATTTTTCTAATTACACACATAGATATCCTACCTAGCATACTTTTTTGTCATTTTCATATTCAGCTTCCCAAAACTAGTTCTCATCATTCTCCTTCATTTGCTCCAATCATCAAAGATTCCCTTGTGTGTACCCCACCATCTTGCGGGCATAGTGCGTAGTGCCAAGTCCAGTGCCTGGAAGTGCTGATTTTCTGGTACCTCCCTTTTGAATGCATCCAAAAAGATATCTACCTCATTCAGGCCATTATAACTAGGCATATTTCTTACCTCTTAGGACACACAATGCAATGATCAGGTCATCATGTTACAGTTCAACGTAGTTACTTCATGTAACCAATTCTACCAGTGTTCTATCTCTTCATCAGAGTCCGAAGTGCAGGAACTCTCAAAATCCCAGGTAATTCGCCCATCCATGGTGGAATTTGCCCAATATTAATCTCGCGCCGTTATCTTATAGATATAGTCCACATCATCATCACCCTCATAATTGCAGACTGGTTCTGTATAGCTCGATCCCTCAATAGGATCTAGAGGTACTATTACATGTAGCAATTCCTTCTCAAAGATCATATTATACTTCTTTAGATTGATTACCCCATTCATATCAGTGGCCTAGTCAATTCATAGGAGTGCAAGATAGGTATTTTTGCCATCCACTATCTCTATTACTTTAAAATCAGCAAGCACGCTCACTCCCTCAATATCCATAGTCACCCCTGTAGTTGCCCCATGGGGATGATCTTTTGCTGATTGGCCATCCTTAGCTAAATCAGAGACCATTGCAGCACGGGTCTCCCCATTTGTTCCCAATTCTGCTTTAATAGGACATTCACATCCAACCCCAAGTATAAAATAACTTGATCCATCTCATACTCTCATATCTATGTGGTCAGTTTCATCTCTCGTCGCATCCTTGTTTTATGCTTGTCAAATTTCATACTATGCGTGGTTCACCTAGCGCAGTTCCAGCGCATTTATTGATGAGCTCGTGTAACCCTTTCACAGCCTTACTATCGTGTAGTAACTTCATACAGGTCTCCAAGAAAGGTGTGAGCAGAGAGGAGTCCATCTCTTGCTCAGGCTTATCCTTGCTTCCAGAGGTGGAGGCCTCAGCGAATAGTTTCTTAGCTTCCATGAAGGTTTCACGTGGGCATTCCAAATCAAACTCAGCCTCCTTCACTGGAGCTTTGTGAACCCATGTACTATCTTCTGGTAATCTCCTGTCGCGATTCCACTTCTAAGCACTATATTTAGACTTGGCCCATCTTCGCATGGCTCAAACCTCATCATCTATAGGTTCTTAGTTTGCGGAGGTGGTAGTGCCCCTTTATCACATATCCTAACTATCAGTGTAGGACAGTCTTTTGTTTCATGATTAAATAGCATGCAATACTTGCGAAACAGATGTGTTGGGTTAGTGCAATCACAAGCATAGTGTCCTAGTCCTCCAAAATAATAGCAAATCAACTATCCCTGACCCCTACCAGGTCATCCTCTGCCTCAGCCTTGTCTACGCCCTTGAAATCTTGTCCATATCATCCCTGCGCTCTGGTCAAGGGGCTACATTTTGGCCTGAACCCTATAGGCAGGAGTTCTATCCATAATCAACTCATATCTCCTGCAGGTACACTCCTCATGCCCTACTAACCTACAAAAGTTGTAGAATAGTTGTTACGGTGTCTGTACAAACCTCTGTAGCAAGTGACAGTTATCCGTGGCATGTTTTCCTGCTACCTCATAGATGACGAATCACAAAGTAGGCCCTACACTCGATCTTGCTTGAGCTTCCAGCCTCAAAAGCATTGGTCCTCATCCTGTAAGGTAGTTCACAAAGATCAGAAAATGGTCTTTGTTGTGCCCCTGACTCTTGCATTTTAGAAACATACCTCTTTGGGCACCTCTGATCGAACCGTCCGTCTTGCTTCAGACTTTGCCTCTCAAGGCGTAGATTCTCCAGTTACGCATGGATCTACTGAACCCCTAGGTTTCGATCTTGCTTCAAAGTTTCATCTAGTCTCATGGAAATCTCCAAGGCCTCTGCCTAAGTTGTTATATTCTATTGTGACATCGCAACCCTTAAAGGTGGCAGTAGCGAAGCCAAAAATCACTTGCAATGTTGTTAGTCTGTCAAATTCATCTTGGCTTCGCGTATTGTACACTTCAACCTCTAATATAGTTACCAAGGTGTCTCACCTGGTTGCATCGCAATTTCTTTGAACCCCACAATTGACTATGCCTCAGATTTAGGCCTACTAAATTCTCTATTTAGTGTTGTCTGGATGTCTGCCACTCCAGCATTCGGGTTATCATTAGAGTACTTAATATACTAGGTTAGTTCATGATCTTGTAAAACAATAACTAGTGTCACCTTCTTTATATGATCATCTATATCACCTTGAGCTTCCCACACAACCCTCACAATGAACCAGAATTGGTCTGGGTCCTCATTTCCCAAGCCTTTGAACAAAGACAACTTCATTGTATTTTCCATACTAAAATACTATGGAGGTGGGGTGGTATGGATGAAATTGGAGGTGATTATGGTGAAGTTGGAGGTGGCATGGGTGGAGGTGGTATTCACAAGAATCCTTGTCTTATTAACAGAATAACACTTCACAGAGAAACCTTCGCTATCCCTTCTTCATCACCTCGTGGTGGTGAAATCAAGGGACTATACTCCACACCCTTTTTTCGCTTGTTCCTGTAAGTTTTTTCACTTCACGTAGTTCCAAACATCAAGGCAGTTGAATAATCTTTTTTTCACACAATGACATTTTAATCTAGGTATTCAAAGATTTTACATACTTACCTCGTGGTCTTTTGAAAAGCATCACTCTTCCTCACTGTTGCTAACTGAAGTGTTAACTACGAATTCAGTTAAAAATCCTCCTATGATGCAATTGATCCAATGGCCAACAACATGGGAAATCTTATCCTCCCATGCTCCCAACCTTCACACTAGCTCTGGGGTCCACACAATAGGATGGTCAAGTTTCCACCTTCCTTTGCTATCTGCTAGCTTCGCGATCTAGACATATAGCACAATAGGGAACAAGCTGAAAAATATTTCGTGGATATCTGTATACAGGTATCTATCCAACCATTGTTCCTTTCTCAGTCATGGGTTTCTGTTCTTCTGAGCCATGAATTCGTGAATCTTCCTATCCAACCAGTCTTTTATCTCCTTCTTAGTTGGATTCTAGTTATATGATATCACACATCTCTTATGTAGATTCCAGTCCCAGAAATGAAACCATTTGTTGGCTTGAGGGGGCTTGACCCAAATTCAACGTTAATTAGCCAAACAAATCCCTACACTACTGGCCCTTTCAACATCATCCCATAGAGTGTGGACCGAAGTCTCACCAGAAGTAGTATAGGGGGATACTGGAACCAAGTTTTTCACCTTGAGATGGTTGTGATTTCATTTGATTTCCTATATCCTTGCCTTTGCATAGGTCACTTCGCTCTAGTGCTTGCAATATGAGCCCTTTATTCATCCTTTAATACCTCCGTGAAAGGGTATGATCGACCTTCGTGTAGCCCTAGCCCATTGCTCTGGTACTTTCGTACTGCTATGGCAGCGTGCCATGTAGATTCCCCAGTTACTCTAAGTGGCTTTCTTATTGTATCAAAGAATTATAGTTAACACTACATAAATAGATGATCATAATTGTGTTCAATTGTTCAACGTAATTGCATTCATTTGCACATCACATAAGCATAATAAAGGAAATTCATACATAACATATCAAGATGTATTAACATAACAAAGACACAAACATTGCTGAATATTTCTCTTTGTTGATATCTTCCAAGTGCTTACAAACTTTGTTCACCATGAGCACAAAGCTGTAGGGGTTGGCACACTCAGTTGTAGACTTCTACCCTAGGCCTCTGTGCACTTAGCTGTAGAGCCTCTACCTATGCTACAACACAATACATAGACTTCTTAATCCAAAGCTAATATTCTCTTACGTTATTCCTCATTCTACGTCTCTGTCTAACTACTTAGACCTTAGCTCTTTTTATACATTCCCATGGTCCACAGACCATGGGTAGATCTCTTACGAATGACTTTACTTCACAAAACTAAGGGTGGACTACGCTTTATGAAACATAACACCTTCGCACTCCGCAACCACAAAATGTGGAGACTTTACCATTTTATTACAAAATTTAACTCAAACATGGGATTTTAGTTGCAAAACTACCCTTGGGGGATCACGCTCCCAACAAAACCTAAGGCTTACCTTTGCGAAATATAGGAAGTATGGGTTGTCTTTGAATCGTAGAAAGTCACAGTTTTTTCTAAGGGAAGGAAAGAGGATTGGACAAATATTAGCCAAGGAGAAAGTGAGGATTGCACCTAAAAGAGTTCACACCATTCACAACATCTCATTACCTCAGAATAGGAAAGTGATTGAGGTGTTCTTGGGCAAGATAAATTTCCTGAGAAGATTAGTGCCCAACTATGTTGAGATAGTTAGGGAGATAACTAAGATGATGAAGAAGAACAAGGAGGTAAAATGGACCAGAGAAGCCCGAGAATCATTGTTCACAATCAGAAAGGCCATAGCTGAAGTGCTCGTGTTAGTAATCTAGACTACCTAACACCATTTTTTAGATTTTCTCTTGCCTTCCCTAACACAGTGGAATTTGTTCCATTGCAACATAAAAATGAAGGACATGAGCAACCTATGGAATTTTTTAGCCAAGTGCTAAATGATGTTGAGCTAAAATATTGCATAATGGAAAAAAAAAAAATATGCCCCTATCAAAGCCTTGAAATATTTTTAAACGTATGTATTGTAGTAAAAAACAATAACCTATGTCCCCATAGCCTTAGTGAAATATATTCTGGTGCAAGGAGACAATGAAGGCAGGAGGGGCAGATGGATTGGCAAGATTTAGGAATATGATTGGAAATCAAGCCCACTAAGCTAATAAAGGGATAGAGGATAGCTAAGATCGTGTCTAAATATAATTGTAAATCTTTGGGAATCAACATGTTATTAGAAGGAGAAAAGAAAGACACGAGCTAAGAGGAGCAACGAGGGATCAAGAGCCCAAATCATGAAATTTAGGTGAAGTTTACCCTATCTCATTAGTAAAAACATATATTTCACAAATTTATTTTCCTAAGATGCCTAGTGAATTTTGAAAAAGGTAAATATGATAGCCTGAGACTACAGGCCCATATATTTTTCATTTCAATTGGCTAGTTGTATTGGAATGATCATGTGGGAATTTTCATATTTTGCTTAATTGAAGAGGAAGTGAAAAAACAACGGATGCGTTTCATGGCTACATTTTTGGAGGGCACTACCATTTGAAATCTACCGCACATAAAATCCTCAAGTAACTTTTTTATTTTCCCAAGATGTTTAGTGAGGTTTATTCTTATGTCAGGGCTTGCGATAAGTGTCAAAGGTTCATTAAAAAAAAAATTGGGCCCCTTTCCCCTTGATCCCTGTTTTTGTGGAGGAGCCCTTTAAACAGTGGGGGTTGGACTTTATAGGAGACATACACCCACCATCCAGTCATCAACAAAAATGGATTCTCACTACAACTGACTATTTGACCAAGTGGGTCAATGTTATCCCAACTAGGAATGCAACTGATGTAGTTGTCATAAAATTTATGGAAGAAAACATTTTGGCTAGATTTAGGTGTCTGAGGAAGGTAATCACGAATAATTCCCAAGTGTTCAACTCTACCAAGTTTTAAGCTTTTGTTAGAAATACAACATCATTGTAGGCCATTCTACTACCTATTATGCACAAAGGGATGGCCTGGCTGAAACCTCCAACAAGACTCTTGTGAAAATCCTGAAGAAGACCATATTAAAGAACCAGAAAAACTGGAACTCACAATTGAATTTTGCCTTGTGGGCAGACAGAGTCAAACCTAATAGGTCGATAGGAAAATATCCATTTGAATTATTATATGGGAAATCTATTGCTTTTCCCATACAACTAGACATGTCAGTATCTAAATTGCTGTAAGAGGTTGAAAAAGAGCCCAATTCTCTAACTAGGAGAATCAATTATCTTGTGCAACTTCAAGAAACGATGGAAGAAGTGACTCAAAACTTGCTCAAATACCAAGCAAAGATGAAAGGTATGTTTTACATAAGGGCCAATGATATATTCCTGCATCCTAGATATGTCTTTCTTAGGTGGGATGTGAGGAGAGAAGACAAAGGAAAGCGTGGAAAATTTGATCCCTTGTGGTTTGGACCCTTCAAGATCGTGGAGGCAAAGGGTAACAATACTTTCTTGTTGGAAAACATGGAAGTTGAAGTGTATGAGCTTCCTGTGAATGGGAAATTCCTAAATATTTACTTCCAACACTAAGAGGTTCATTTTTCACCCATTGCATATACCGGTGAGCTAGTATAAAATATCAATAGTACTTTCAGTTCTTGATATATTTATTTTTTTTCTTTTACATACCTGAATAAAATGACTCCATGTCCAATGGAGAGAAGACACTAATGTACAGGTTCTCAATGCATTAATGGGAATAGATTATCACCAATTGGAGTCGATGTTATCACTTACTTTTCATATCCTTGCATTCATGCTCAAGAGACCCTATTTTTACAAAGGCCAGGCAACAAGTTCCATGTTTGGGAAGTAGGACATGGAAAGAAGCTTAGATATCAGAATGGAGGGAAACATAGTGCATATTGAAGGCAAGGGATGAGATCTCAAGTACTTGGAAGTCATTCTTCTCTATCCATTTCCCTTGCGATGCATGGAAATAAGTGATAGGTCCATAAAGCAATTATCATACCTTGGGATCTTGGAGAAAACTTACTAGTAAAAAGTGTGCAACTTTTGGGCGGGTCACCATCCATCTCCACCTTGCCTCTTTTTAGGAGCAGTCTATGGGGGCAACCTCCATGAACAATAAATCTCTCCACCCCTTTGGAGTTAAATAGACTACTTCTAATCCAACAATAGAGATTCATTCCACAGGGGTTGAAGAGATCTTTGTCCCGCTGTTGCTCGACCTCTGGAACCAGGTAGGGACCATGCCAACTGGAAGGGTTTCATTCGTAGGTGTTGTAAAAGGTAAATTCGAAAGGTCGAAATGGTAAACCACTATTTCCCCCCTCTTCTATCCTCCACCTCACCCCCCATCGCTGAATCCAGTCATAACACATGTTCAACCCCATGACGTCGCCTAATTATTGTCCCCCTACATATAAAAAGACTTCCTTGGCTAAAATTTTAAAAAATTCCTTTGATGTTTCTTGGTTCTCCTCCCATTCATGACCTCCTAAAATTGTTTTTTATGCACCCCCATTATCCTATTAGAACATCCTAGGGTTGTTTTTGTTGTCCTGTGCAATGCCCAAGTAATTTGCTCACCTCTACTCTATATTTTTCGTAGGGTAAATGTTTAAAAAGTAGAGAAATGACAACCTCGAGGTCTTCCAAGCCTCCAAATGCTCCAAAAACCCACAAACCCACAAACCCAAGCTCTCATCGAGCCTTCACCCGCTAATGGATATGGAAGCATAACTTGTTACCTCAACCTGGTCCTAGGACCTAACCAACCTCCGAGCTCACTTGTTCGACTAGTATCTTGGGGGGGAAGATCACCTTTCAGAGTGGTGGACTCGGGTCTGTAATACCAGATTGCACCCTTCGTTCATTATTTCCCAAAGTTTTCTCCTAGATGGCAGTGCCTTATGTCAACAAGAACAATTATTCCATTTCTTCCGATGGGGTCAAGATCTTAGACATCACCCCATAACTGATTCAAAAGACCTTGATGTACCTTTCTCCGCCAGAATTAATGAAGTTCACTGTCACTAACTTGATGTATTATTACTCTACTCTCCTAGCCACTAAGAAAAAACCCTTCTTACAAATCATCCTAGCCTCTGGGCTATACACCTTACCTATTGCTAATAGTTTATTCCTGTCCCTCTTTAAAGATCCTATTCAACCTATCTTGTCCATTATTACTAATATACTCAAATATGAATATGCCACCATATACAATAAGGCCACCCTAGGCTTCCTCAATAAAATGTTGTAGGTTGGCTATGTGCTTCAAATCTTGGTTTACTTAGCTGAAGTCATAAAGTTCCATATGCACCACTTCTCCACTACCTCTTATTTCATATACTACTCCTTGTTGTTTTATCTTTTTCTATACTCTCATGTCGAAGAATTTGAGTGCCTAGGTCTAAACTTGGTCACCAAGGATAGAAACAGAAACTCAGTCATTGATTGGGATGTGGCTATCAGAAAGGGACTAAATTCTAAGAATTTTTCATAGTTTATCTCCACCTATATGGCCATTGCCTATAGTTTCATTCATGGTGTGCCTACTCCCAGAGTTCTCCCCCAGCAAAAAGAACTCCTTCAGCTTAGTAAGAACACCAAGATCAGGGACTTGTATTTGTTTGAAGACCAACCATAAATTAGGATCTATAGATGTGAACTCCTTCCCCCCCCCCCTCCCCCCACCATCTACCTATGTTCATGCCTATGAGGATATTTTCTTTAGAAATCATTATGAAAATTCTACCTACATATAGGCTCCACTTTGTCCCTGCAAAGAAGGGGCGCCTATTCAAATTAGGAATGTCTGTGGGACCTTTTGTTGTTAATGTCTGATAGGTGTCCAGAACTATTAAGGCCTTGCTCAAGGAGATGATTTTTGGCATAGAAGAGGTCTAGCACTATGACCCTCATGGAATGATTGCTCATAGGAGAGAAAAGATAAAGGGAACATGTCACTGTTAAAAGGGAACATGTCACTATTGCAGGCCAAACAACTAGTATGGGATGAGATTATTGAGGAGATGGAAAAGAATTGGGAGTGCTTAAACATGATTCATGAACATAAGATAGCAGTTAATGATTTTGAATACTCCCTCACAATAGCTAAGGAGGATGGGTTCAATAATTCCTAGATTGCCCAAAAGTTCATCAAGTTCATGAATGAGAGGCCACTTAGTGAGTTGAGGCCTATTGATGTGGTGGACAGAGTGGGGGCCATTATGGAAATTACTAAGATGATCTAAAAGGAGGAAGCAAGAGTGGGAGCTGAAGAATTCTTGGGAGCTATAGTAAGGAAGGTGGATGCCTTCAATAAGGAGTTTAAATCACTCATAAGGGTAGGGTTTCCCAGCTGTTAGGAATTGGGTGAGTTAAGCCCCTCAGATCAGTACAAACAATGACTGGTGGAGGAAAAAAGTAAAAAAAACACCTCTCATGAGAAGACTTCCACTCTAAAGAGGAGAAAAGTGGTCAATTATCTCAAGAAAGACTTTCCACTGCTTGCATTGATAAAAATGCCATTTAGGGCAAGAATGGACTACTCAGACCTCACTAGTTTGAAGATCTCACATAATTTTTTCTTATAGTCTCCTCTCTAAAATCCAGTACTATGGGAGATGTGACATGATCCTATCATCAACCCCTCAATGCAGCCACCAACTCCTTCATAGTAACATTGAATAAATTTCTAATTGTGTCAATCATGACACTCATACTTTTATTTTATGTTATTATTTTATTTCCCGAGTCAGTTACATTTTCTATTATACACAGTTGTGCCATGAGGCACACTTGATTTTTGTATGATGATTTTCTAGAACAAATCAAGAAGGAATATTTTGTAATGGGTTTTTCTTTAGGAGCCCTATAAAGACTATGAGAAGAGACTCTAAAAGGGTTCAGAACTTTGTGGACCTTTGCATTCCAATAGGGAAGCTATGTGTATTACAGTTGTATTATTGCTTTGTTTAAATTTAATACAAACTTTTGGTGATTCTGGATCACTTGGGTTTATAGTATGTGTTCTAGCTATGTGTCTTCATATGCATTTCATTTCCTTCTCAGATTGTATTACAAGTATCGCTG
The DNA here is from genome assembly GCA_000404065.3 of Pinus taeda. Taxonomy (NCBI): domain Eukaryota; kingdom Viridiplantae; phylum Streptophyta; class Pinopsida; order Pinales; family Pinaceae; genus Pinus; species Pinus taeda. Next base: position 332,392 of record APFE030750081.1, read on the forward strand.
GATTTTTTTCTCATGAATGTATGGATTCATTGAAGTAAAATATTGATGTGTAATTCTTGTATGGACATGAAAATCAAATCCTTAAAGAGCATACTATGTATCTTTACAGTCCATTCCTAATATCTACTTTGTTCGCTTCATTCTTATTTTTACAATACATGATTCTTATGGATAATCCCTATGTATTGAATTTCCTCCTAAGTTTATTTCGTCTAGTCCATATACTATGATTATTTATTAAGCTACAAACCCATGTGATGAAGCTTGCTATACAATTATGTAAATGTTTCTATGAGTTTATTCTCCAATTGATGGTTATATAATTCTTTTGGAGGAGGGTTCTGAATCACTGTTTTTCCATGAAATTTTAGTATTCAGTGTGTGTGACAACTCTTGCAAATATGCGAGCACTCATTTATGATTTCCTAGGAACTAGTCCTCTTTCCAACCTGGGGGTTGCCTCTAGGAGGTTGATTCCATCCACAATAGTGGTCATATTTGTAGTGGTGTTGTCATGTGAAAGTTGATGGTGTTGTTGTTGGATGTGGTTGTCATGAGTGCATCTTGTTTATGCATTGGTCATGCATGTCAGTATTTATATGTTGTTATGAATACATTTCCATGGTTGTAGTTTTCATGCATGAGGTCATAGTATGTGGTTAGTATGGTAATTCATTGATGACTAGATAATTGTTGAAATGATTATTAAATGTGGCTATGATTATGTTTATATATGTATTGCGCTAACATGGTTGGCCTTGCATATGAGATATCCTCCCCTGAACTATAATGAGGTGCGTCAATTTTTTTATGATTTTGTTTAGATTACATTATATACATTGCAGGAAGAGAAGATAAAGATGAATAGCAAGATCGTATAATACAAATCATGATATTCTCCCTATAGATCAGATGAGCAACATTGTGAGGGATATTCTCCTGACACAACAGACACTTTGAGAAGTTTGAAGGAAAAAATAAGGAGTTACAAATAAGATAATGACCAAATCATTCAATCACAAGAGAGACTTGTTAGGGAATATGAGAAACAAGCAGAGGTTAATCCAGTGATTCTTCAGAGCTTGTGAGACTTGTAGAGATAAGGACCTCTTAGAATCATTCATGGACAAGAGGATAGGACTAATGGAGCATATAGTAGCCAGTCACATGGGGTGAATAGGTTGGATAGAGATGACACTATCAAAGATGGAAGATTCTTAGATACACATGATAGACAAGGAAGTGTACATGGTCTTTACTCTTGTTTTCGTTCAGATAGGTATCATGGTCATCATTGTTATCATCCTTACAAAAGGAGTGATAGTGGATATTATCTAGATGAGTTTAAGAAAGAAAAGACACCTACATTCGATGGGGAAATGAAGAAGTTACAAGATGTAGAAGCATGGTTTCTTGCTATTAATAAGCTCTTCATATTGCATGATTACTCAGAAAACATGAAGTCCAAGATAGAGACATTTAGTCTGAAAGGTAAAGTAAATATCTAGTGGGAAGATGTAAGTAATTTCAAAGGTATTTATGAAGAGGAGTTGAATTGCAATGATTTTGAGAGACTATTCAAGACAAAATATCTATCGAAGAGATACTATTGTGACAAGGAGAAAGAATTCTATGAGCTGAAGATGCCAACTATGACCAATGAGAAGTAAACTAGCAGATTCCTAGAGTTATTGAGGTATGTGCCTTATATTAAGGAGGATAAGGCCAAAATTTAGAGTTTCATCAATGGTTTATCAGTAGCATTCAAAGAAAAAATTGAATTTGATGAGCCAAGACCACTGGAGGAGGCCATATAGAAGCCAAAGTATTGTTTTGGGCAATCAAAGTGCAAATATGAGACTAAATCGGACTAGAAAGGTAATGAAAATAATAAAGGAAAATGGGATAAGAAGCGAACAAGACCTAAGGACACATATAACAAAGAGAATGCAGCACCACATAAGAATTTTTCTGCATATAACAAAGGACATAGACTTTGATTTGAGGAGCATAACAAAGGTGATGGTTGGAAGCCCTTAGAGTGCTGGAATTGTGGAGGAGAGAATCACAGGAGATATTTTCCACAACATCAGATTGAAAGGCCACACATTTAAAGTGCCTAGGAAGCACAGATAGTGGGAGATGTTGGACAAAGTATTCCACAGATCTATGCATCATTGGAGAATATGTAGGTAGATCACGAGGTTCCTATTATCGAGATGGATGGTGAACTTTGTGATCAAGTTGTCTCTATCTTGATTGACCCTAGATCTAATTATAGCTATGTTAATCCTGGCATGTTGGATAAGTGTGGTTTGAATAAGGAAGTGCATGCAAAATCTTGGTTAGTGAATTTGGATATGGGTACAATGAAGAGAGTTCATCATTAGGTAAGATCTTGTGCACTTGAGTTGAATGGTATGCTTACATTAGCACATTTGAATATATTTCCAATGGGATCATATACTATGTTGTTGGGTATGGACTGGTTGTACCTTCATAGGACCAAGGTGGATTATTATGACAAGGCTATTGAGTGCCTAGATGAAAATGGGAAACAAATATTCTTGCAAGGTAAGAGGAAGGAAAGATCAGTTAGAATGGTGAGAACTATGCAGGTGAAGTATAGTCAAGGGAAAGGGTGTCTTTTATTTGCAGCAAATATTTCAAGTGACAGAGGTAAGGAATTTTAGGATGCGGATATCTTAAGAATCTACCCGGTTTTACAATAGTTTTGGGATATGTTTCCAGTAGATATTTCATATTTTCCACCTCACTGGGAATTATAATTTTGTATTGAGTTGGTACCAGGGAATGCATGAGCATCAAAGTCACCTTACATGATGATCACACTGAATTTGGTGGAGTTTAAGTTGCAATTGAAGGAAATTCTTGATAAGGGATACATTAGGCCAAGTGTGTCACCTTAGAGTGCACCAATGTTGTTTGTGAAGAATAAGGATGGCACTCTTAGGTTATGCATTGATTATAGGAAGTTGAATAAAGTTACCATCAAGAACATGTACCTATTGCCAAGGATTGATCACTTTCTTTATCAGTTGAAGGCAGCAATAGTGCTCTCAAAGATTGACCTCTGATCAGGATATCATTAGGTAAGCATTGAAAAAGAGGACATTTATGAGACAACTTTCCAGACCAAGTATAGGCATTATTAGTTTGTTTTAGTTCCTTTTGGTTTGACTAATGCTCCAACGAATTTTATGTTCTTGATGAGTATTGTGTTATATCCTTATCTAGACAAGTTATTTATTGTGTTCATTGATAATATATTGTTATGTTATAAAAATGAGGAAGAGCATGTTGAACGCTTAGCAACAGTATTGAGGTTTCTAAGAGAGCATTAGTTGTATGCAAAGCTTAGAAAATGCAGTTTCTTTTAGAAAGAGGTACATTACTTGGGACATGTCGTTTCCAAGGAATGCATAGTAGTGGATCTGAAAACAATAAGTCCTATCATGGAGTGGGTAACTCCTAGAAATGTGTTTGAGGTAAGATCATTCATGGGGTTAGCATGTTATTTGAGGATTCTCATCAGTAACTTCTCACAAATTTCTTATCGTATTACATTGTTGCAAAGGGAAGATAATAAATTTGAATGGAGAGAGTAATGCGCAAGAAACTTTGAGAATTTGAAGTAGCTATTGACAAATTCTCTAGTTCTAAATGCTGCAGATCTAGATAAAGAGTTTGTGGAAGGTACAAATTCTTACAAGAGAGGACTTGTTGAAGTTCTTATGCAGGAATGATAGGTAGTATGCAATGAATCAAGTAAACTAAATGAACATGAGAATAATTATCTAACACATGATCTTAAGTTGGTAATGATCATTCATGATTTGAATATGTTGAGGCATTATCTTCTTGGTAGATAGTTCATCTTGATGAGTGATCATCGTGGATTGAGGTATCTATTTGACCAACCAAATTTGAATGCCAGGAAACCTAGATGGTTGGACATGATCAATGGGTTTGATTTTGAGATCAGGTGCATTAAAGGTAGAGAGAATAGGGTTGCAGATTCTCTTAGCATGAGGATATAGGTGAATCATATAGCAACTATGAGCTCCTATAAGATAGATTTACAGGATCAAATCTTGTAGGCAGGTCAGAAGGATGACATGTATAGGGAGCCTATGCATAGGTTACAATAGGGTAAAAGTGATCAAGATGTGGACTATTGGCTCATAATGATGGCTTGGCCAGATTTAGGGACAGGAAATATGTGTCGAACAACAGTAAGCTCAACAAGCCTATCTTGTCGAAATTTCATGCTAAGTCATATTTAGGTCATTCAAGATATCATAATACATTGACATTGGTGAAGAAGTTCTACTATTGGCCAAATTTTAAGAAAGAAGTGGTAGAGTTTGTGGCTAGGAGCTTGGATTGTCAACAGGTAAAAGAAAAGTGTAAGCATCCAAGTGGTCTACTATAACCGATTCTAATTCCATAGTGGAAATGGGACATAATTTCCATGGAATTCATTACATGTTTTCTGAGGAGATTTAAAAATCATGATTCCATCATGGTTGCGGTGGACAGGTTGAAAGAGGTAGCACACTTGATTCTAGTGAAGTCTAATTATCCAAATAATGATGCAGGATAGGTATTAATTAGAGATGTAGTGAGGTTGCGTGGTGTACCAAAGAAAATTGTGTCAGACAGGGATTCCAAGTTCACTTCTAGATTCTGGAAAGAGTTATTTTCAGTTTGGGTACATAGTTTTTCTTTAGCACAACTTATCACCCATAGACAGATGGACAGACAGATATGGTCAACAAGATATCAGAGGATATATTGAGGATGTATGTGATGCATTAGAAGCAGAAGTGGGAAGAGTATCTTCTAATGGTTGAGTTCGCTTACAAAAATGGGTATAAGGAATCTTTGAGGATGAGTCCATTTGAGGCATTGTATGGGGGGAGTTGTAATACTCCCATAAGTTGGAGTGATCCAGTGAACAAGGTATTGATTGTACCAGACATGTTGGAAGAGATGGAATAGGAAATGCAGGTAATGATGAAGAATCTAAAGGAAGCACAAGATAGACAAAAATGTTATACATATCATAACAATATGTTTAATGTGTTTCAAGTTGGGGAATAGGTGTACTTGTGTATTAATCCCAAGAAGATCTCCTTGAGGATTGTATCATGTGCCAATCTAGTGCCTTGGTATTATGGACCATTCATGCTTCTTGAGAGGATTGGACCAATAGCCTATCGACTTGCATTTCCTTCCATAGTGAAAGTACATGATGTTTCCATGTGTCATTTCTTAAGAAGTATGTTAAATATGTTGCTCATGTGATTGATTGGTTTGTATTGGAGGTGGAGCTAGAAGGCAAATTCCAGCTAGAACATTAGTGCATTTTGTAGAGAAATATGATCATGCTCTAGAACCAAGCAATCGAGCAGGTTAAAGTGAAATGGAAGCACTTTAGGCCCAATGAAGCTACATGGGACATGGTTGATCTGATGCAGGCTATGTATCCTTCTTTATATGTTGGTTGAGCAAATGATTTTGGTATATGTTTTAGTGTGATGTGTTTGGTATATGTATATATGCATATGGATGTAAATATAACCATGAAATGTGTTATAAATCTCCAGTAAGTGGTATGGGTGTCATGTCATTATTTTGGTCATGTTGGATTGGTTCTCAGCAAGATGATCATTTTAAATACTACAACAAGCTAATTTATAAATTTCCATGGGAAATACATTTTTCTTTCAGTGGTCTTGCTCGTTGTAGGTGTCATTGAACACCAAGGATGGTGTTCCCTCAAGGGGGAGGGTTTTGTAACAACCCTGGTCAAAAATACATGTAATAAAGTTAATAAAGGAAAAAATAATAATCATGGTCATGGGACATGTCCCAAGCTGAATGTTGGGCAAAAACATAGTGATGAGAATCACTTGTGATTAATTGATATCTATGGAAATTGGCAAAGGCAATGGAAAAAGATTTGGAAAGGAAAAGTGGCATTAATTGGCAGTTTATTTATGAAAATATTGGAAATTAAAAGAAAAGGAAGGTGAAAGGTCACAAGTTGAATGTGAGGAGGAAAATGAAGGAAAATAATGGAAAATTGAAGAAATTAGAGGCCTTATTAATTAAAATCCTTCTTAGGATCAGTTCATGGATTTTGTCAGTTTTAGCATGGCGATCTCTATTCTACTCTTCCTCTCATAGTCTTGGACACTTAGAGTTTTCTTGGAGCACCCTTGGAGGAGTGTGGCATACTTGGAGTTTTGGAGCAAGAAGGCAAGGGAAGAGTAGGAAAGCAAAAGAGGACATCAGGATCAACAACTATAGTGGATTTTTATTTCAAGTCTTGAGTTGCATGTATGATTTCCTTACTAGTTTTCACATGCATGCCATATGCATGTGGTTTCTTGGTTATGATCTATCATTGGCATGGAGGAATGCCCAAACTAACTATGGAATTTTCCTAGCCTTTCCATTTCCTATATAACCATGGTTTTGTTGGTGTATTTCCTTTTTTTTCTGCGTGGTTCTCATGTCCCTTATGGTTGTGGGTTGAGTTACTAGTTCCTGGAAGCCTTGGTTGGACAAATGCTCTCCAATCCTTGTAACATTTTGGGTTGAGTTACTAGTCCTGGAAGCCTTGGTTAGAAAAATGCTCTATAAGCCCTTGGTGGGTTTAGTTACTGGTCCTAGAAGCCCTGGTTGGAACAAACACTCTAGAGCCCTAGAAAGCTTGGGTAGAGACCAATTTTTTATGGTTAGTGATTTCTGACAGTGAGGTGGAATCATTGGTTGAGGGTTGAAGTGGTTTGGCCTCTAGAAGACCTATTTTGGCTCTGTTGGATATCCTCCATGAGATCCCACATTCATGCTTAGAATATGGCACAAGGGTGATTAGATTAAAGAAACATTTGGTTCAACCAAACTATGGTCAGGTGGTACGTGGAATTCCCATACCTAGTTTTAATTTGCATATGCAATAAAATATTCTTTCCCCTAGTATTGATGGGTAAATGTATTTGTTTATATGTGTTTTTTATGGTTGATATATCCTTGTCATTTATGGTGGTTACATACTGGTTATGAGCATGTTTATGACCTACTCATTGTATGGGTCCCATCATGTTTTGATTTGCAAATGAATGAAAAATGAATATATAAATTAATAGATGATAATTAAACTATTTTGATAAGGTATCAATGCTTCTTAGTGAATCTCAGATAAGTATGAGACCCCTATGCTTGTTCTGACCTTGTGACCTGTAGATTACATATTTGTGACACGTTTGGCGAAATTTGTATCATGGATAATAGGGATCTAGTAAAGTCATTGATAAAGTGTTTGCATTAGTACCTTTTTTTGATGTATTTTTTCATTTATGAAAGTTTCATGAAGTTCTAGGCAGTGACCTCAGACCTAGCCCTCAAAAAGTGTCACAAAATTTGGGGTCATTAGCTCAAAACTAACTGAAAGAGTCCCCAATTGCTGGCATGCCCTTATTGTGGGAGTCACTGGAAGGTCCCAGTCGCATGCACGCCCATATCATGGGAGAAACTTAGTATCTATGTCAATAAAATGTCAAGTTACCTCAGCGGTTGGTCACTTGGAAGGGTTGGCCAACTCCTGAAGGTTCTGTAACATGGCAGTCATCAAATTGTTGTTAGGGTCACTTCTCACCTAGTGACTTAAGTGAGGATTATTTGTACACCTTCCAAGAATTTTCAGACTAAAAGTTCCACTTCCTTGACTTTAGATGCAAAGTTGAATTAGATCACAGTAGCCTCTCATCACATGTTTACCCCAACGAACTGATTAACATGGGGAAATGTGGGAGGAGGGTGTTACAAACGTATAATGCTAAGGTTTCAACATTGATGCTATAATTTCAAAGTGTCTTATATGTTTTAAATTTTATTTTTATTAATAAAAATTCTAGAGCCAAATAAAGGGGAAAACCAATAGATTATGATGCCTTGGGGAGGGGGAAAGCTTGACTTCAGAGGGAAAATATGCCTTGGGTGAATATTTCTCTTTAATGTGAAGGTTATTCCTTCCAACGATTTGAAAACGTTGGGAAGATGAAGGGTTGATATGGAATATAAACATAAGAGGGAGGAGAAATCAAGGGGTTCTCGATAGAAATAATAGGGCAGGGGTGAATTATTATTCATGCCATATCAAAGTTTACTTAGTTTATGCTTTTATTTTCTTAGGTATCTGAACCATCATTTCTTTAACAACACATTATGTAGCAGATCTAGGCATATGTAGTAAACCATGAGAAAAATTTAACATAAATACATGTAAACCATAAGAATGCAACACATATTCACATTAACACATAGGGGCACCAGATATTAGGTGGAAAACCCAACTGGAAAAAACCATATTTGTTGTTGTCTTTCTTTTCTTCTTATTATAAAGAAAATATTTCATCACATCATGCACTAGCGCAAACTCTAACCAACGTGAAATCTCTTACATGCTAACACCTTCTCTTGTTTCTCCAGCTATGACTAGAAGGAAGCTACAACTACTTGATCAGATTTACTGACTACCACTGGAAGGAATCTACCACCCCCTTACCGAGAGTTGCAAAACTCATACTTCTTTGTGGACCATGTTTAAAAATATTTCACATTAGATCCACCTGACTCAAACACAACTCCTACAGGCCACGTTTCATCCAATTTTTGAACTAGACCCACATAGACCATTATGCTTGATCTAAATAACAATTACCAAAACCTATCTACAATAAATATTTTATCAACAAGAACAACCACGCAATAAATGAATATACATATGACCTCTACGAAACTTAGACAAAAAATTCCTCTATAGTGAACAAGAATTCAATAAAAGTTAATGCTCATGATCCATCATCCATAAAAGGACATCAACACCAAACCTAAAGCATTCGTACATGACTCAGAGAATAGATATCTTAAGATGCACATAGTACTTATTGAAATCCTTCCTTTCATAACTTCTCTCCCTCGTCTTTACTATACTAAAAGCCATGGGATTTGTTGACCATTTCATGCAATTTTTTTATTTTTCCTTGCACACAAATTCCATGGGTAATTCATAAGATTTTCCCACGATTTTTAAATTTTCTCACCTACATGCATAATTGTTGGAATGACATAGCCTCTGAGAGAATAATTTTTTGTTGTTTCCACTAATCTCCCAATGAAAATGTGGATTTGTCACACTATGCATAGCTAACACAAAACAAAGATACCCTACCTATAACTCTATGATATTATTTCATCACTTCATCAGGCATGTCTAGACCTTGTTCATCCTCCTTCAACTCCTCTCCAACAATTAGGACATCATTATAAGTCATCATCTATCTAGGAACCTCTAACTCCTCCTGCAAAGCTACTATTGATCACTAAATGATCTGGGTTGACATGATAAGATCATGATCCAGGTTGAAATCAAGGAAAACAAACTAGCCATAATTCCAACAATCTCCCCCTTTGGACTTGATTTCAACCTCCTACAAAACACCAATTCCTTCTCTCCCACTTTGACATCAAGGGAAAAAGGAAATACCTGGCTAAGAGAAGTACTCCCCATGAAATGCTCAACTTGATAAAATATGATTTTTCTCCTACAAGATAAGTAAAAAAAGCATCTCAGGTGCACAATATGGTTCTCATGTGGACCATGTTCCCCCTAAGCATATACTGGGGATATCAACTCTTTTGCTTCTCCAATAAACCTCCTTTCCAAGTGCATCTGAATAATGAACTGTTGACTAATGGTGTACAATTATATCAAATACAAGTACCAAGCTTCTTAAAGCAAATACATGGTTTTAATAAGCACATGTGACTGATATATGACTCTTCTACAATCGTTCCTATCACCAACCAATTGACTCATGACTACATGGACTCAAGTGACATCATTCCATGACCACATTTCTATAATGCATGTTGGACCCAACATGTCTTTCTATGATTAATGTATAAGAGGATGAGAAAATTTTGATACATGTCAATTCAAGTGCACACACATGTGCTCTATTTTATGCATGATCAATCGAATGACATGTGACAAATGCATGGCATCCATGAACAATGATATGTGTTATATGTAGCACCAACAATAGAAGTTAATTACATGATATATAATAGCACATATCTACTTTCAACAAATCAACCATAATAAGCTCTAAGTAGTAGGGTTAAGAGCACAAGGTAATATATATATTATGAATAAATGATGAACTGAATTGGAAGAAACAATCCATATGTCATAGTGGCAACAATATATAATTCCTTCACATGAAAGTGTCAACCAACATCAGACAATATATCAAAGAAGTAATGTAAGAAAACTTATCTATATAACAACATCAATAATATGGGATTTTGCAATGAGGCACCATCGGTAGCTCATGAATAGGTCAAAACAATCTCATTCATAATCCTAAGCAACATATGGGAATCAACGACAAATTCTTGAAACTATGATAATTATCACACTAAACGGATGTTAGATGTAACATCTTCCTCCAAGAAACATCTTTTCCCTTTTTCTAGTAGCAAGGGATATTAATGCTAACAATGGGCTATTGGAAGCATAGGAGATGATCCCATTGGATGTGTATCATCCTCTTATGATCTTCAAAATTTTCTCCTAAAAATATACTTCATAAATCCTGATCACATTAGCCTCACCAGATGCAACATCAGTAGCATACATTATCTATATCGAAATAACCAAAACAATCTAGCAAAACATGGAGACATCATTAAATTTGAACCAATGAAATAACACACATGTAAACCCTCTTTACATGTATTTCTCCCCCTGAGGTCTTGCACCAATCATTCAGTTCTACCATCCTTTTACTAATATGTATTATCTACAATAGACTACATTGGGGATCGTCTTCCTCTTCTCTGAATCTAAATAGGAGGATATTGACCTCTTAGTTTTGCTCATATTTTTCCTTAATACATATACTTTGTGTACAATTCATATTCCTTTTGATATAACTTTTTCAATGTCTTCTTCTATAATTTTTCATATTATTGAGCTAAATATAACTACATTCCCTTTATCAGTTAATTGACCCACACTCAGGATGTTCTCCTTTATCCCTTCAAGCACAATACATTAGTTGCTTCTATACTTTTAACTTCAAGGCCAACTCTATCTTTTCCTACTACCTTTATTAGTGCAATATTTCCAAGAATAACTTCACCATCCTGATTTTTCTTGAGAGAGGTAAATATGCTCTTATTTTCATACATGTGATGAGAGTATCCACTATCTATCTACCATTGACCTTCTTCTTCTAGTGCACATAGAGAAAGGGCAAACTTCACTTGTTGCTCTTCCATTTCTTTGATATGATGCATGTTGATGGATGCATCTTCTTTAGGTCTTTTGATAACTATATTTTTGTCCAGTTGCTTATCTTAGATCGGTTCTACTTGTTTTCTGAAATGTCTAAATGAATTCATTAACCTGGTCTTGCATTCCTTTGCTACATGTATGAATTTATTGAATGTGTTAGAGTCGGTCTAGTAGCCCTCCACCAGAGATCAAAGCTCTTTGCATTTCATAATTAGGTGTCCCATCAGTGTGATCATGTTGCATTCCATTAGGCATGCCATAACTCTGCTGGAGGAGTTTGTGTCTTTTATTCCCCTCCTATTTGGCATTGCTGGTTCAGGTTTGTTTGAGTGAATAAAATCTTCAAAGGGTCATATGTCTTGTTTTAAGTTTCGAGGTCTTAGGTCTAGGGTTGAGTCAATTTTTGTCTTGAGAGGTCATAAAGGACCAGCAAGCCAGAGGGATGTCCTTCATAAAGCATCATTTCAACAATTCTCACTATTGTACAACTAAATTTTCACCTTGTTTTCAAAACTCTGTTTTTGAAAAACAAAGGTCATTATCTCATTTTTGTTAAAAATTCTCAAAATTTCAAACTCTCTAAATGTCGAAGTGCAGCCTTGGTCTCCTTTGCCAAAGCACCTTAGAAGCTATCCCTGCAAAAATTTTCAGAAGAAATCATCATTTCAACCAATTTTTCAAAGAAAAGAAACCAAAAGTCAGATCCAATTAATTCAAAAAAGTGTCAACATTCAAAACATTACAAAGTGGGTTTTGGCCAAATGAAAATCTAAAGGAAGCCTATAAAATCACATCATTCTTCATTAGCAACTCATTTGCCTCTCACAAGCTAAGTGAAACCTTGCAAAGGCGATTTTAGGAGTTCTTGAGCAAAGTGGGCAGTTTTAGAGGCGCGCTACGC
>APFE030750084.1:0-14240 GCA_000404065.3 Pinus taeda
GCCCATGAGCAGCTAGTTTTGGAACATATAGACTTTGATTGAGGAATTCTTAGTGCATTAGTGCTGCTCTTTGTAGGCATTTGGTGTGTTGTGTGAGGATTGCTTTTGAGCTTGAGGAAGGTTATGAGCTTGTTGCCTTGTGTGTGAGAGAGAGAGACCTCTTTGACTTGGGAGATCCACTTCAAAGGTGAATGCTTGGAAGACATGCTGGCTGGACCCTCTAGAGAAGGACTCAGCGTCAGGAGTTTGGTTGCACCTTACTCTATTTCCTGATTAATAAATATAGATGACTACTCTTATGGTTCCATTTCCATTTTTCCTATGAATGATTAATGTAAATTGTATCCTTCCTGACTGATACATAGTTGTTTTTAGTAGATTTTACGCTCGTGTTTGCTCTCTCTTTGCTTGTGCAGGTGTCCGTCCATGAAGATAGTGGAGGACTGTGATCGGCCGGAGCGAAGGAGCGAGAGGATCATCTCTTCGACAAACATAGCGCTGGAACCCAAGTAGGTTTCTTTTACCCACTTGTTAATTACAACTAGGAACCTACAGTGTAGCATTGCTTGATTGTTGCTAGACCCCCTTTGGGCTAGTAGGGATCGCCTCTATCCGTAGAGGGGATTTACCTCTCCAACAAAATGCCTCGAGAATCACGAGTTGGTTGTAGTTGAATGAGGATTAGAGCGAGACCTCCCATTCCTAGTTCTTGATCCCAATTTAATGGATCTTCCCATTGAAATGTAGAACCTCTCCCTCCTATTATGGATCCTCAACTCCCTCTCTTTCCCTATAAATCAAACCCTATCATCTACTTTTGGTTATTTCTTGGTTGGATATTGCTTTGTTGCCTTCCTAGTGCTGAACTATACCCAAATGTTGCCCATTTGGCTAAGGAGAAAGGAGTTCTTGAAGGTTAAGGCTAGGACTTGGAAACTCACCTAAAGGAGCCTTCCAACATCAAGGATGAAGTGGTTGTAATTCTCTCTTTACTATCTTTTAATAATACATTAAGTGTTTTCTTTCCATAAATGTGTTGATTATAGCTCATTTAGTATAATACTCATTGATTTTTTATATGGTTTATGTTGAAATGATTTTTTCCATGTACGCGTTTGTTGTTTCCACGTGATTTTACTTTCATGTATTCGTCCACATTGGCGAAGAGGAGACTGACCTTGGAAGCAAGAGAATCAAGGACAACACCAATGAATATTAGCATCAGAGTGAGGTAGGTCATCTATCCTCCTTTGTATTTACTGGTATAAGATAGGAAAGTTTGCACATATTTGTCTAGATTATTGCTAGATCCCCCCATAGGACTAGATGGATTGTTTCTATATGTAGAAAGGATTATCTGTAGAATAAAATGGCAACTACAATGGGGAGGTTGTAACCATTCAAGCCTCCTTTTTATGTTTGGTATTTTTGATTAGTTTGACCAACCTCATTGTGATCTATTATTTAGGGTCATTTTGGGTCTGCATTCTAAGTAGTACATTCTTTAGAGTGTCAAGTCTAGATGTATATTTGGATTTCTCCTCATTTTCATAATTCTTTCTCCCTCGATGTTCTTTTATCCAAAAAAATCACATTGTTGCATTGGAAACACGCGTTTTTACCATAAAGTAGCGTTGATCCACCTTATCAGGGTGGATTTTAAATATGAAAGTAGCATTGGTCCAAAAAATGAGATTTTTAGGGTTTTTATCATAAAGGTCTAGTGTGTCTTGATCTCTGAAGTGTTCTCGTGCTCTGTGTGCATATAATTTTCAATTATTTTTGTTGATTTATTATTGGTTTGCAAAATCCCATCCCTTTGTTTTAAGTAGTGAAAGTGAATTTTGGTTGAGTCTATAGTTATTGGGTCAATTGAATTTACTGTTTGTTTCTTGTACGTGTGGAAGCAATAATAATTTGTTATTGGTTAAAGCATTATTAGCTATTTTTAAAACCATAAAAGAAATGGTATTTATATTTTCTTAGCTTTCATCTAAACATTTACTTTTCAAATTGCATTAGATTACATTGCATTGAAAAGTCATTTTTGGGATTATCATTGAGCATAGATTACATTTCTTAGTGTCAAAAGCTGAAAAATGCATTTTCATCCATTGGGAGAAAAGTTAAAAAAAAACCATTTTACTTTTGGTAGGTGCATTGGAATAGTGAAAGCGGAAATTCTAGTTAGGAAGCTTTATTTGTTGCATACTTGATTGTCTCATCAATGTTTACGTTTTTTCCCTACACTAGTTAACTTTCATAAAAAAGAAAAGAATCTTTTTTCGCATATTATTTGCATCATAGGTGGGTTCCGGTGATATCGATCTTTGAGCCTTAAAAATGAAACTTAATCCAAGATCAAAGTTAAAATTTACCTCAATTAACCTAAGGATCATTTGGAACATTAACGGAAACATTTAGAGGTATAGGCTAGAGATGTGTTCCCACGTCATTAAACATAGGAGTTGTCATTATTTTACAATGTTGTATCACAGGGGTGAAATATTGTTCCACATACAGAAGTGTATAGGACTGTTCACCAGTACTTTCAGGGATATTGTAGGTGCTCCATGCATGGTAAGTATATGGGAATGCTCTCATTGAATGGTTATGCATTAGACAACACTGCTAATACCACACTTCCACATAGTGCCGTGTATATTTTTGGAGTGACCAATAGGTTTCTATCCATCCATAGGTAATCAAGTCAACTGCATCGTATACCATGATACACCAAACAAAACATTCAGGGAGATTGGTTGTCGTACATTAAGTCCTTGGTTTGTGAAGATGTATATTTTAGTTCACAGTTTCTTGGTAAACCTTTATGCCTAGTTACCCATTTTTGATTTATTTTTGTTAAATTATAAAATCAATTAATTGACCATGGGAAAATATCTTTCCTGTGGAATACTCCTTAGTAGATATTAGGTTGAGACTAATGGAAATAATTCCCATGTTAACCAACCATTAAACCCTTTTGACAGGAATCTTGGTCCTTTCTCTTCTTTTAGAAATGTTGGTGCTTCCTAAATGGAAAAGTTGTCCCTTCCCAGGTTTACCATTGGTTTTCCAATTTGCTTATTTTCGAACCCAATGGTTCTAAATGTCCAAACGGCTCCTCAACTAGGCTCTCCTCCACCTGAACGGTATCAACCTTTGGTTGAGCCTAAAGTTAACTCTTTACCTTCTTCACTTGTTCAGTCTTCTTCATCTTCTTCATATTCATCTAGTGAAAGCCTACAAGTAAGTAATTAGGTGGATAAAAATAAGAACAAAAGGAATATTAAGAATAATAAAAATAAGGAAAGGGCCAACTAAGCAACCATTACTATAGATGCAACTAATGTTAAAAAATATTCCAATCGACCTTGTAAAGTGAAATTCCCATGCAAGCTTTGTAAGGGTGACCACCTTCTTCGAGAATGTCCTTGTATTCCCAAAATATTAGAAGTGTGGTCCACGGGTTCACATCGACCTTTGCCATTGACCTATGGATATCATGGTAATGATAAACCTTCAACTAATGATAGTAAAGCCCACGAGAAAAATGGAAAAATCAAATCTCCGTGTAGGTTATGTGAGGGGCATCATCCTATTCACCTTTTTCCTTATATGGATGAAGCCTCTAACATGTTGGATATCCTTATCACTTCTCAACCTCGTCTTCCAAATGGTTATCAAAATATTTCCCTTGATCCTCCACTAGTTGATCAAGTGATTAATCAAAACTCATCTATGGTAAATACCACTCTCTCTGAAAGTGAATCCCATGAGTCTGTTTCCGACCAACCATTGGTAAAAAAAATGATTGATCTAATTTCACTTTTAGTTGATCAAATTTATCTTGTAGAGAGTGAATTTTTTATCGCTCAATTTCTTCTGGTTTCTTCAAATTCCAAAGAACTAGGGGGAAATACTCATGTTCCCATGGTGCAGGGGGGTGATCCTCCTATTCCCATGGTATGGGGGGGTGGATCCTCTAATTCCTGTAACACAAGAGAGAATTCCTCCCATTATGATGGCACCATCTCCAAGTAGTTTAGTCACTTTCTTTTATTGGAGTCGAGTGGCAGGATATCACCTTCCTTCCTATATGCCCTTTCAAGTCATAGTACAGGTTTATAATATAGATGTACCTAGCACAATCATAGATGAAGGCGCATATATTAGTCTTCTGTCCTCAACTACTTGGAAAGATTTAGGTTCTCTGCAGCTTGTCCCCTTTACCCAAAGTCTCTTAGATTTTAATAAAGGAACCAGTCAACCCTTAGGAATCCTTATGAAATTTCCTATTACTTTGGGAGGAAAAATAGTCTATCTTAGTGTGCTAGTTTTCCAAGGCCCTTTGGATTTTAATTTACTCCTCGGTCATGACTATGTTTATGTCACGGGAGTTCTTTTCTCTTCTCTCTTTCATGTCATATCTTTCCTGCATGAAGGAAGAATTGTGGTCATTCGTCAAATTTCATTCATTGGTCCTAATTTGACTCTCGATCAACCATCTTCCCTAAATGGTCCTTGTATGCAAGTGGTATGACCCCCTCCACAAGTTAATTATGTGGCGACTTATTCTGTGCCCACATCTACTGGTGATCTAGTCAGTGATATAGTGCATCATGCACTAGGGCATTAGAACCTTACCTTTCCATTAGATCACTTGACATGTATCCCTTCCAGAGCATTTTTCTCCTGTGTGATGAGAATCTCTTGGAATCTATCACCTCTTATAGGCCATAATCAAGGTACCATGAGGATAGTTATTTTACTAGGTCAACCTCGCTAAAAAATGAAATATGTCCCTATGAGAATGGTTCTTTTATTGTGTCAAGGTAATTAAAAAATGAAACAAGCTGTCATGAGCATAATTTCTTACTTGTATCAAGCTCGTTAAAAAATGAAACAAGGTGTCATGAACATGGCTCTTTTCCCGTGTCAATCTCATTAAAAAATGAAACAAGTCCCCTTCTAATTCGAGTATTTGATTAGATCTCCTAAATTCCCAGTTGAGTCTTTCACTTGATCTCATAAGTGAGCCTTCATTCCATCCACCTGTTAGTAACTAATAGTCTACATAGGTGAATGAAATGAATATTGCAGGCATGTACCTCGAATTGAGTCATTATGTTGGGGTTATGCAAACCAAACTCAAGCATAGTTTACCCTTGTTTCAAGCTTGTGTAAAAATGAAACCAAACCCAAGCATATTTTGTTTCCGTTTAAAGCTTGTGCAAAAATGAAACCAACTCGAAGCATATATTTTTCCCATGTTTTAAGCTTGTGAAAATATGAAACAATATTCATGTATACTCAAGCATAGTTTCCCATGTTTCAATCTTGTGTAAAAATGAAACCATTCTCACTTTACCTCTTGTGATTGCCATTTTTATAAGCATGTTTTTGCCAAATGAGCCTTGGTTTTTTCATTCCATCGTCACCATCTCTTTGGTCGATCATATGATTTCACTTGGCTATTTTACCCTTGCCTAAGGAACATCCACACTGAGTGGTCTTATTAGCCAGCCTCCTGAACTTTACATGTTTTTCATAGTTCCATCATGACTAGAAATAATTGTTATCCTTTTATATTATTATTTCCTCCAAGTGGAGTCCTCTTTCAGCTCTTTTTAGACTCTCAAAATATGAAAAGATTGATGATCACTTATCTTTTCGAACTCATAAAATTAAATGAAAAGACATCTACTCAGTATAAGTTTAACCCTTTTCCAGACTGAGATAGACTAGTTATGAAAATGAAATACTTAGTCAAACATGACTAAGAGGTTCTCTTGAATATTTTTTTCTACCTTTACAGATTCGAGAGACTATCTACGGAAAGGCACCATGTCACTCTTAAACATGACACTTTCCATATCTCATGTTAGGTTTGGGTTATCCTCACTTTGTCACTTGTCTTACCAGGTTTTGGAAACCATTTTTCTCTCATATGATTATATCATATTATCACGATGACCTTTATGTTGAGTCAAATGTTTCCAAATTCTGTAGTCGTTTCATTGATATGTTCAAGAGAAGTCCCATCTACAATTCAAACCACTTATACCCAATTTGAATTTTCTACCACAATCCTGAATCACTCTTGCCAACTCTGACAAATCCTAAGTTTCGTATCGATGATGTGGGAAAAATTATGGGCCTCCTTCGATTAATCACTTCATGTCGATTCCAGCTCATTATCTATGATAATGATCTAGAAATTTTGTTTCAGTACCTTGGATCTTGCATACCTCAATGGGAGGTTCTTTGCATTCAATGATAGGTTCACATCAGTGGCCTTTAATCAAATGATTCTGTGAGTGTTCGAATTTAGTTTCATTGTTCACACTCGTAGATTGTGTTTTCATACCTTTAGATCCATTTTCATCATTGGTGGTTTCTCTCATGCCTATTAATGGTTCACATCATTGACTAGTAATCAGGTGGTTTCTACCATGTTCGACTTCAACCCATTTATTCAGTTGGTTATATTCATACTTTGGTTGGATCAGGACAGAGATGAAGACCTTGGGTTTCATTTGATAAATCCAGACTACATGGAGTTATTAAGTATTCATGATTCTACACATGATCCCTTCTATTCAGATCGTTTCATCCATGCTATGGATTCATACAAATGATACCTTCTATTTGGATGAATACGTCCATACTGTGGATTCATACACATGATCCCTTCTATTTGGATGGTTGTATCCATGCTGTGGATCCATGCACATGATCCTTTCTAGTCAGATGGTTGCATCCATGTCATGGATCTATGTATTGTTCGATGCTTACACTTTGATCATACTTACATTAAAAATGTCAGATATATTGTATTATGTTTGATTTGCAAGTATCCCGACGATGGCTCTCCAAAGTCCTTGCCTTAATTTGTAAAGAATTTCAGCCATCACTTCTCGTTCTAACTTCATGCTTTAAGGGGAATTCAGTATAGAGTATTTTGTCGCACTCCCAGTCTCATATCCTAAGTGTCGCAGTTTGTGTCATCAATGTCACAAGTGTTGCAAAGTGACAAAAGCCATCAAGAACAATGTATTCACCATGAAACATGTTTAGAACCATCCCCAAAGGAAGAAAAAGGCTTTCCTTGAAGGAATTCTAAAGAAATTGTCTAGAACCTTGTTTTGCAAGTCCAACACTACTTTTAGCAGACAAAACCATGTTGGTAACCTTTTGTCTAACTAGTGACTAGTGTTACCAGCATGCCTTTTGATAGGAAAATACATGCTAGCCCTCTTCAAGAATTTTTTTCCTAAAATGAAGGAGAATCTTGTCCCACTAGAAGTCTCTAGAACGACGAGTTCGTTGTAGTTGAATGAGAATTAGAGTGAGACCTCCCGTTCCTGGTTCTTCATCCTACTTTAATGGATCTTCCCCTTGAAATGTGGAACCTCTCCCTCCCTTTATGGATCCTCAACTCACTCTCCTTCCCTATAAATCAAATCCTTTCCATATACTTTTGGTTAGCTATTGGTTTGCTATTGCTTGGTTGCATTCCTAGTATTGAACTATGCCCAAATGTTGCCCATTTTGCTTAGGAGAAAGGAGTGCTTGAAGGTTAAGGCTATGACTTGGGAACTCACATAAAGGAGCCTTCCAACATAAAGGCTTAAGTGGTTATAGTGATCTCTTTACTATCTATTAATAATACATTATGTGTTTTCTTTCCATAAATGTGTTGATTATAGCTCATTTGGTATAATACTCCTTGATATGTTATATGGTTTATATTGCAATGGTTTTCGCCATGTATGTGTTTGTTGTTTCCACATGATTCTCCTTTCAAGTATTCGTCCACATCGGTGAAGAGGAGATCGATCTTGGAAGTGATAGAATTAAGGATGACACCAATGGATTTTAAAATCAGAGTGAGGTAGGCCATCTACCCTCCTTTGTGTTTTCTAGTATAGGCTAGGAAATTTAGCACATATTTGTCTAGTTTGTTGCTATATCTTCCCATAGGAGTAGAGTGATCATTTTTGTCTCCACAACAATGGCTTTAATGACTAAGCTTGTAGAGACTGAATCATTCTCTTTCAAGGAAGAAGTAGAGCAACTTGTATGGGTTAATGCAGTGGTGGAGGAATCTAAATCCATTATAAAGAATAATGCTTGGGAAGTGGTTTAAAGACCAACAGACAAATCAGTTGTGGGTTGGAGATGGATCTTCAAGGCAAATCATGTAGCAGATGGAAGCATAAAAAAGTAAAAGGCCATACTTTTGGTCAAAGGGTACTCTCAAGTTGTGGGGATTGACTACGAGGAGACCTTTGCTACTATAGCAAGGTACTAATCCATTAAATCAATTCTTTCTCTAGTTGCACATATGGGGTGGAAGATCCACCAAATGGTTTTGAAAACAACATTCCTTAATGGAGTTATTAAGGAGTAGGTATATATCGATCAACCATAAGGCTTCGAGACTTTTAATTATGAGTCTCATGTGTGCAGACTCAAGCGAGTATTGTATGGTCTCAAGCAAGCACCCAATGCTTGGTACATTAAGATTGATAGCTATCTCATCGGTTTGGGATGCACCAAAAGTGAAGCGGATGAGAAACTCTATCATATATTGGCAGAAGGAAAATTGTTGATTATTTTCATATATGTTGATGAGTTGATTTTAATTGGTGATGAGTAGTTGATCAGACCTTGCAAGGAGGAACTTGCAAGAGAGTTTCAAATGAAGGAAATGGGGTTCATGCACTACTTCCTCAGATTGGAAGCATGGCAAGGTTGTGGGA
The DNA here is from genome assembly GCA_000404065.3 of Pinus taeda. Classification (NCBI taxonomy): domain Eukaryota; kingdom Viridiplantae; phylum Streptophyta; class Pinopsida; order Pinales; family Pinaceae; genus Pinus; species Pinus taeda. Next base: position 8,769 of record APFE030750084.1, read on the forward strand.
AATTGTTTGTCTCTCAAGGCAAGTATGTTGACAAGATAATTCAAAGATTTCGCATGGACAATTGCAAACCCATGGAGACACCCCTAGCGACCAACTAGCGGAAAGAGGATGACACTTCAAGAGAGGAAGTGGATGTTATTATTTACCGATAATTGGTGAGTTCACTAATGTATCTTGTGAACACACGACCAAATATGTGCTATGAAGTCAACCAGTTGAGCCAAGCTATGGTTAGGCCAACCAAATTGTATTAGAGTGAAGCTAATTATGTTATACAATTCGGTGAATGGAAGAGAGAAAATACCAAGTTGGGAGTGCTTATGTTTTGATTTGGTAGAGGAGGAAATAAGGCAGAATACCAGAGATAGGACTTCATGGAAGGGTGAGGATGAAGAAAAAATTGTATTGGATAGAAAGGAAAAGAAGGGAAAATGGAATAAATCCCAATACAAAACTAGAATATAGTCAAGGGGGCAAGAAAGATTTGTAAAAAAATTAAATGCTTCCATTGTCAAGAATTTGGGCACTATGCCAGGAACTGTCTACATAATAAAAAACACAAGGAAGATGAGAGACTTATGCAGGATGTGAGGGAGAATGTGGGTTCTCCTTCAAGTCACTGTAGGTAGAGAAGGTCACCAGATGGGTACACTATCTACATGGCTCTAATGACTGAGCTTGTAGAGACTGAGGCCTCCTCTTTCGAGGAAGGAGTACAGAAACCTGTATGGGTTGACGTAATGGTGGAGTATGAATCCATTTTAAAGAACAATGTTTGGGAAGTGGTCCCAAGACCAACAGATGGATCTTCAAGGTCAAGCATGCAGCAAATGGAAGCATAGAAAAGCATAAGGCTAGATTTTTGGCCAAGGGGTACTCTCAAGTTGAGGGGATTGAATATGATGATAACTTTTCTCTTGTAGCAAGGTACTCATCCATCAGATCAATTATTTCTTTAACTACATAGGTGGGGTGGAAGATCTACCAGATGCATGTGAAAACAACATTCCTCAATGAAGTTATTAAGGAGGACGTGAATATCGAGCAACCAGAAGGATTCGAGACTTTTTGACTGGGAGTTTCATGTGTGGAGACTTGACCGAGCGTTGTATGGTCTCAAGCAAGCACAACGTGGTTCGTACACGAGGATCAATAAATATCTCATCGATTTGGGCTTCACCAAAAGTGAAGCAGATGCAAACCCCTCTATCATATCATGGTAGAAGATAAATGGTTGATTATTGTCTTATATGTTGATGACTTGATTTTAACTGGTGATGAGCAGTTGATCAAATCTTTTGGAATCAAGGACATGGGTCTCATGCACTACTTCCTCGATTTGGAAGTTTGGAAAGGTGATGGTGAACTCTTTGTCTTTGGGAACGTATGCCTAGGATATACTTGTAGTAGAGGAATTGAATCTCCCCAAGAATGGATGATGGGTTTTGCTTACTTTCTTTCTACTTATTTTACATATTGCTCTTCTAGTTTTCAGTTCATAGTTGCATTATATGTCTCAAGGCAAAAATGACCTAATTTTGATTTTTGTTAAATTTCTTATATTGAAAAAACTTTGGTTGATTATGTTATTAATCTAATTTTTTAATAATAAACCAAGACAAACCATCAAACCATAATACATTTTATATTCAAATATTAAAAATAAAAATATATATATTTTGTATTCAAATGAGAAATAATTTTATTAACCAAAAAAATTAATAAGTATTTTCAAAACCCAACTCTTAAATCTTTTAAGATTTTTTCACACTTTTAATAAACATTATTAAATAATTATATTTAAAACGATAACATTGTAAATCCACAACAAATTTGCAAACATTATTAAATAATTGTATTTAAAACAATAACATTGTAAATCCACAACAAATTTTCAAACATTATTAAATAATTGTATTTAAAACAATAACATTGTAAATCCACAACAAATTTTCAAGATCCCATTCAAATTTAAAAAACATTCATCCAAAATCACAAGTCCCATTCAAATTTTCATATCCCAGGAAATTCCCTTTATATGTAGAGAAAATCCAGCAAAGATTTTTGTAAAGCCAATGTATAGTTGTTAAACTTCAAAATTTTAAGTGCTGAATCCATTTCCACCATCAAAAACACTATTCAAACATTGCCTCCACAAGATTTTTAAAACTTTTTTCCATAAATTCCGGCTACTTTTAACTGTCCAGAACATTCCTCCACCTCCCAAAGTAACCAGTGCACTCCACCTCCCAAAGTAACCAGCGCACTGATAGCGGTTCATATTCTAATCATCATCCGGCTCATGTCCAGTGCACTCCACCTCCCAAAGTACATCATCCGGCTCATCTCATCACGGTGTGCAAAATTTTAATTTCAAGTGAAAAGCCTTGAAAGCTGGTGAAAAGGTTGTCTGGCGGTGTTGTGCGTTTCCATCGGACAACCTCCAGGCTTGGTTATCTCCATCACACACCATCCACTCTTTCGTATCCAAATTCAGAGACATTATATTCGATCCCCGCATCCTTGGAATAATTGTGATGCTGTGCTTTCCGTCATAGGCAGCTGCTACCCTATGTGAATAAAATTGCAAGCCGTGCGAAGTCAAAAGCTCCCACTGGCCATGAGTGAGATTTGCCTGCCACAACCCCATTACAGCGGAGGAACGCCAGCCCATCACGACACACAAAATAAATATTTGGCTCTTGTATACCGTAATAGTAATAATGTGCACCCGCCGCACTGCCATGTCCATTATTCGCAAATTTCTTAGTTTTACAACAAACAAATCGGTTTGTGTGTCATAAGTTGTAGAAGATGGTGTTGCCATGCACAGTGGAATGGAATGGTCGCCTGAATAATCCGTAACTGATCTCTGAACACAGCCTTACACTCCATTTGTCTGTGGCGGAGCTGTAGACAAGAGAATGTACCTGACCTGATCTCACTTCTCCCCACACCATTACTTTATAAGTTTTAGTTGCACTGTCTACAACTATGTTGATGGACATGGAAGGTGTGCAGTTGCTCCCCCATAGTTTTTTCTTCAAACACGACTGGAGCCCAAGGCGCGTGCTCACCTTTGTATCGGGCAGCAGTTGGAAGGATCTTGTCAAGGCATTAGCAGCCACCATTTTTCCTTCACTGCTTACAAAGAGCATAAGACCGTCGGCAGTTCCCTGGAGAAGCCAACATGAATTAGTCAGATCCGCCTCATACATTGTCTGGAAAAAATACAACTTGTTAGAATGGTTGTTGAAGAGGCAAAAGTCGAAGGGATTCTGGGGACCGTCGGTGAGAGCAATCCAGGATTCCTGGTTTCTGCTGTCGTATAGTCGTTGAAAAATGTTGGACGACGAAACCATGTTGTGCCACGCAACACAAATTTGCTGGGCTCTCAAGACTTCGCAGATTGATAGGCGTGACAGAATGTCATGCAGAATCGCTTCGGGTAGACGGTCCAAGAGGCATTCCGTTGATCTATCCACGCGCCGCTTCTTGATCATGAATTCTTCCGTTGGATCATGAATTCTTGCGGTGTCGCAGCAGCTACCGTGGTGAATCTGGCTGTTGCATGATGTACCGTCGTCAATAGGATGACTTGCCTCTTCATCATAAATCTGAATCTGAATCATCTCGACCAGGCTTTTCATCGACATTGCTCAGATTCAAAACGCAGTGTCGGGCCCAATGAGCAAAGAAAGCGATAGCATGAATGAGCAAAGGGATCAATTTATTTATACATTCCTCCACGGAAACTAGAAATCAACAAACCTATAACTTTACTTAAACATTTCAGTCCCAGGTTGGAGATCCAGACGTTGGCATTAAAGATAAGTGGGACATGGTCAATTCCACTCCCTTTCATACCGGATCCAAACGTTGGCATTAAAGATAAGTGGGACAGATAATAAACCCATGGTCAATTCCACTCCCTTTCATATTTGTGTTTAAGGTATTTTTTTTGTGACGATATCCATGGTTTTGGCAGTTTTATTATTATTAATTAATTATATTTAAGACCGTTGCTGATTGGGCACCCCATTTTCAGTTCGGGCACCCCATTTCAGTTCGGGCACCCCATTTTCTAATATTGTTGGATTGTTCGGTTGAAACTTTTTACCTCATACGATTCCCATTTTTTAAAAACTAAGGGAATGGGTTTAGGGTTTTGTGAGTTTTATTAATTTTTTTTAAGTTATTATTTTGATTTGATATATACAGTTTTTTAATAAGTTGAAATTGTTTTTATGAGAATTTTTCAAATTAACAATAATAATTTAGATTTATTTTAATTCTTGATTTACCAAGTTTTAAGAGTACCAATTGTTTTTTATTTGTAATTTTATTTTAAAATGAAAAGAGATTTGATCCCTCTCTATATCTGGTAGATCCAGAGTTAAAATAGATTAGTGGGGTTTAATTATTGATTTTAAATTTTTTCTTTTATTAATTTTATTTTGACCTAGTCAAAATGTGAAACATTACAATATTTCTACCATACTTGGATCAAATGTTTACATATGAGTTAAGTTTACTATGAACCTCAAATATAAAGATTTTTTTAATAAAAAATGGAATAGTTGACGGGAAATCTTGGCCATTTTTGACAGGCCACATGCATCTACAAGAGATATGCATTTATGGTTAACCCTACTCTTCTTAAAACACCTTTCTGAATCACCGAATAGTCTCCATGAGTGCCATGAGTAAATCATGCCATTTATAGCACGCCACGTGCATCTACAACAGCTATGCATTTATGCTTAACCCTACTCTTCTTAAAACACCTTTATGAATAGTGGAATAGTCTCCATCAAGGCCATTTATGACAGGCCACCTGCATTCGCAACAGCTATGCATTTATGCTTAACTCTATTCTTCTTAAAACACCTTTCTAATAGCGGAATAGTCTCCATGAGTGCCATGAGTAAATCAAGCCATTTATGGAGGCCACCTGCAGCTATGCATTTATGCTTAACCCTATTGTTCCTAAAACACCTTTCTGAATAGGGAATAGTCTCTATGAGTGCCATGAGTAAATCAGGCCAATTGAAATAATAATTATTATCCTATAACATTCTAATAGTATCTTTACCTATTTTCATATATAATTTTTGGCCTTATATGTAATAATATATTTACCCAATTACATGGGCTATTTTAATAATATTATTGGAATAATAAATTATTAAATAGATATAGATTACTAAAAAATATAAATTACTTATAAAATTATATTAGATAGAGGATATAACTTATGAATTTAATTTTAAATGGACCTTGATAAATAAAAATAAAAATTAATTCACCTAAAATTTTACTAACTTCTAAGAATAATAGTAAAGAATTTTTTATATATCAAGAATATTACTTGTTTATAATAGTATTGGAATAATAGATTAATATATAAATATAGATCAATTAATATTAAATTAAATGAATTAAAAAATTTATTAATTTAATTTCAATTGG